>PVKE010043193.1:0-13462 GCA_004027555.1 Craseonycteris thonglongyai | reverse complement strand
CTCCTTGAAATTAAATGTTAAATTTGAATTAGATAACATACAACTAAAATTCTCTAACAAACCATGTGTTTACCATAGACTAAAAATAAACTACTAGACTTCTTTTGCTTGTATTCTTAAATAAATAAGTTATTTGAGAAACTCTCAATGATATTTTTAAGATCTGTTAAATGTATATACATATTTTGTGTGTGTCCTTAGCTTACAGGGACATTTGGGGAAAATTTTAACAGCAGTAAAAACAAAACAAAACAAAAAACAACAATTAAAAAAAAACTATCCTATTCAGATAATCCATGAGTAAAGAATTATGAAGGTAAACACAGGAGAACGTTATATGGTATATATTAGAGTGGAATTTTCTGATGCAAGATAATCAGATGCTCTTCCTGAAGTGGCTTAAAGGAAAGGAAATTTTACTTTTCCTTTTAAGTGAGAAGTTCATTTATGACTGAACTATTTTACTGTTTGTTTTCTCCCATCAGAGATTTTAGGCTGACTCACCTCATGGGAAAAGATGTCTGCAGTATAAGCCGTAGGCCTGTATCTTACTCTGTCAGCAATCACAGCAGAAAAGATAGATGCTATCATCACACACACGACTTTTGGGAAGCTGGCTTAAAGTAGGTTAGAAGCCCTCCTTGAACCAATCACTCTTCCTAAAGGATGTACTGATTGGCTTAGTTTTAGTCACCTATGTTATTATAGGTTTAGAGTCAACTCTGCTAGAGATACTGAGTTCAGAGTAGGAAGAGTGGTTCTCTCAAAGGACATCAGGGTTTGGATGACAGAGAAAAAATAGCAAAATAGCTAGAAAACAAACAAGCAAATAAAATGTTCATCTATCCAAAACTCCCAAACATTTAATCTGTATATTAATCCATTCATCCATCAATGAACAGGTTGTTTCAATATACTGGCTATTATAAATAATACCACAATGAACATGAGAGTGCATTTATCTTTCTGAATTAATGTCTTTGTTTTCTTCAGATAATATCCAGAAGTGGAATTGTGGATCATATGGTAGTTTTATTCTTAATTGTCTGAGGATCATCCACACTGTTTACCATAGTGGTTACACCAACATACATTTCCACCAACAGTTCACGCATGAGTGTTCCATTTTCTCTACATTCTCAGCAACACTTGTTATCTCTTGTCATTTTGATAATAGCTATTCTAAAATGTGTGAGGTGGTACCTCATATGGTCTTGATTTGAATTTCCCTGATGATTAATAATGTTGAGCACTTTTTTATATAACTGTTGGTCATCTTTGTCATTTTTGGAAAAGTGCATATTCAGATCCTCTGCTCGTTTTTTAAGTCAGAGTGATTTTTTTGTTTGTTTTGCTGTGGAGTCATATGAGTTCTTTATATATTTTATGTTAGATATTAACCCCTTGTCAGATATATAATTGAAAGTATTTTCTTCTATTCAGTAGGATGCCTTTTCCTTTTGTTTATAATTTTTTTTACTATGCAGAAGTTTTTCAGTTTTTGCTTTTCTTACCTTTGCTTTTGGAGTTAGATCCAAAAAATAACTGTCAAAGAGATTACTGCCTAAGTTTTCTTCTAGGAGTTTTATGGTTTACATTCAAGTCTTATTAATATGATGATGTTATTTGCATTTTCCACCATACTGCTTTTTAAACAAATGATGTAAATGCAATGATAGGTAAAATCGCTGGCTGCTGGGTGCCACCAAAGTACATTAGGAGTCGTTTTATTCCTCACTTTAATGCACCCATATTTAAAAAAATAAAATTTTAAACCCAGTTTCACTTTAGATTGTCTGTGTTGAAACAGTATACTTTAACTTTATTAAATGTTAATGAGTACTTCTGTTTTCACTATTCTAGGGGAGCAGATGGGAAGTACACAAAAATGCGGTAATGTAGAAAAAAAACACTGTATGATTAAGCTTTGAGTCATTTTTTTTAATAGACCGTGAATGACTGATTGATAAACTGTAGTTAGACTAGGGTACGTGTCTGTCATTTTCTCAAAAATATATGATGTAAGCCTGCAACTTCAAGTTAAGTAATGGACAGTATTACTGTCATGATAACATTTGAGCTTTCAATTAAAAATTAGGAATTTGGAAAACTAATATTCACTATTAGCTTGACTGCTTCCAAATTCTTAAAGGCTATTATGATGAGATCAGGGGTGATAACAAGCATGATTTCATAAAATACTGCATAATGAAATGTGTCAGTATTTCAAAGTCATGAATAATGCAGAGTGAACCAGTATTTTCCAGACAACTCATTAACTGTGTTATATCATAATTGTGTTAATCAATAACAGGGAAAAGAGTCATTCAAAGTGCAAGATGACCAATGAATTTTAATGTATCAACATATTAAAAGTATGTTAATATAACTTCAGTTTTATATTAGAGCTAAACTTTAATAAATACCCTTTGTTAAGTTTTGGTGTGGTATTAAAGATTATCTGAAAAGGTTATTAAAGTACTCCTTCCCTTCTTAGCTCATATCTATGTGAGACTAGATTTTTTCAGATATATCAACTAAAACAACATTCGTTGTTTGAATGCAGAAGCATTTGATATGAGGATCTAGCTATCTTACTAAGGCAGACATTGAATAGATTTATAATACTGTAAAATAATGCTCACCTATTCACTAATTTTTTTTGTAATTTGAAAATATATTTCATAATGTATTATGTTTTCATAAAATATAACATTTCTATTGTGGATTTGTAGTTTATATTTTAAATTAATAATTTGTTAAAAATCTATATTAATTTCTAACATGACAAATTTGAAGAAAAAAAAAAGAATCTAAAGTTCTTCTTGCCCTAAATATTTAATACTGTGATGGAATCTAAGACCAAATACCTTAAGAATAGTGCCTCTTTGCTTTTCTCATACTCCTATTACCTGGTTATAATAATCTCCTCACATGGTCTGCCTCCATTCTCATTCTAATCTATTCAGGCTCTCACATTGGCATTCCTTATGCATACATCTGATGCACTACTCACCAGTAGGAACCCTTTTAGTAATGACTCTGCTCCTATACGAAAAGAAGCTCTAACGCTGAAAAGGTTTAAAAGGCCATCTGGATTTAGTGCCTGACCATCTCTAACATCCAGTGCAATCCCCTTACTCTCACCACTACACAGAATGGCCTAACAAATACTTCTATATCTTTCTTTCTTGCCCTTGAAGCTTTTTACTTGAAATACAGTTTCTTCTCTCATCCACCAACCTAGACATCTCACCACCAGCACTCACCTCTCCACTTCAGGACTTTGGAAAGTACCATTTCCAGGAAGTCTTTCTTGTTATTCTCAGTGCCTATAGAGTAAACTTGTTGTTGTTGTTTTTCTTCTGCGCTTTTTTGACTCCCTGTATTTCTTATCATGGTGTCTCTAGCCCTGTACCTAGTGCACGTGAACTCACGAATAATACATTCCTCATAACTTAGGAGAAACAACACTCTGCTCTCAATATTGTCATGGCGGATTGTGGTTTTCAGTTGTTATTACTCTTGTGTGATTGGAGACAGACACAGACACACACACACACAGTCTTTAGCTGTGTTTAAGGCACAACACTCAAGTACCGGTATTTCAATCCCTTTGGTTGAATTTAAGTGTGCTTAAATAACTGTTTCTGCCCACTCGGTATACCCTTGTAGTTGAGTTTAGGGGGAGTATTTTACTGATCTCACTTAGTCATAGCCAAAATTCCTACCCGCTGATACTTATTTTAAACTCATTTATTATTGAACTGTTATCCTTCTAACATTGAAGAAATCCTCAAATAAGTTTAGGTTATTGCTATGTTAATTATATCACTGTATATAATCATTAAATGCTATTTTTATGTGTTTTCAGTGCAAATACTAATAAGACATGTTTGCGTGCCTTGTGTTGTGAGGTAGGCACCTGGCATGTCTTCTCTAGAAAATGCCATAAAAGGTACCCTGTGTGTTGTATTATGATTTGAGAATGTCAATACATTAAGGTCAGAGACAAACTGAAGAGAGTTCAGAATAACAATAAAACTAATAAAGGGGCTAAAAAGGGAGTTTTGACAGGAAATTTGGCTGGGTCATATTAGTTGAGAAATGAGTAGAGATCATCATGATTTCTTTTAATTAGTAAAGCAGAAGTTTTAGAAATCTGAACATCCATTTATCTTGTGCTATCACTTGAAAAATTCAATTTGACAGTCCGAGCATATATTGGTAGTGAATCTGGCATCGATCTACTCTCATAATACTGAATCTCATGCATTACATACCTGTAGATCTTCAACACATCATGCTATAAAAGAGAATAAAAAATTATATTGGTGTTAGAAAGTCTATTTGAGAATGAGGGAGGATTTTAGAGCTAGATTTCCCAATAGACTGGGTAAAAGACTACTCCAGGAAAATGTCATATAAGATCATGATAGGACTCAAAGATTTGATTTAGAAAATAGGGTGTTCTTTTCTAAATATTTTTGAACCAAAGCTAGGCTATGCCACATCCTTTGTGTCACGGAGTAGCCCTCTCTATGGAGTCTACTAGATAATGCCACTATACTGTTACTCAAACTCATACTGTACCTTGATCCTCATCTATTTTTCAGGTTTCCTATAAACCGTAATGATTTACAGAGATGACAGTGGGAACTGTCCTCACTGTTGTGCTGTAAATTGATTGAGAACAGATAATGGTGTGATGCCTGTTTTCACTTCAGAAAAAAACAGTGGATTAGAGGCTACAGCTTGAAGCTAAGACTGAAAAGTTCCTTTTACTTTCTTTCCATAAATTGAATTGATGAAGCCACCCTGCAACGGAGGAATGGAACATCTAGAAGGATACAGACTTCACATACTACTGTCAAATATGCAAGAGTGCTACTCTAAGCCAGGCATTCTATCCTGCAGTCCAGCATGGCTTGAATGCAGCACAACACAAATTCTTAAAACATTATGAGATTTTTTGTGTTACTTTTTAAACATCTCATCAGTTATCATTAATGTTAGTGTATGTGTGGCCCAAGGCAATTCTTCCAATGTGGCCTAGGGAAGCCAAAAGCTTAGACACCATGAGTCTTAGCTATCTAGAGAAGGGAGAGAGTCATGAGAGGGATATATGAAGTAATTACAGGTAGCATGAGCAAGAGGAGTGAGAGCTAGAAGGAAAATAAGAAATGGGAGTAGAGACATACAGACAGACAGACACAGACGAATAGATGGGCGAAAAAGAGGGGGGAAGGAGGGAAAGGAACAGGAGAAGGGGAGAGAGAGGGGGATGAGAGGGAGGGGGAGAGAGAGAAAAGAAGGAAAACAGGGAAAAGAGGAGGAGAGACATAGGACCATACCAGACTGACTGTGAACACATTATTGAAGTGGAAATGTTGTAACAGTAGACATAATAGGAATCAATTCATCAACAAATTTTCCAATATATTTACATTTCTCTTGAAGATGGGTAGAAATTATACCCATTTGATGGATAAGGAACTGAAAAATCCTCTCTCCAAGGGCCTGGGCAAAGGCCCACTATTTCAAAAAAAGACAAAGAAGAAAAATTGATCTATTACTATGCAAAAGGAAGGAAAATGCTCAGCTTAGGATTCTACAAAAGTTTGCTATCACCGAAGGATGAGCTACATTTATACAATATTCCATTAAGGTTGCATAGTGACTTAGGCAGCTCAACCCTTGAGGACCAGGCTAAGACTGAGACTAAACCATGAGAATAGAAATCTTGTGAGCCCACTACGACTTTAGCATCAAGTAACAACAGGAATCTACTGCTGGGATCCGGGCAAGACTGAAAAGAGAGCTATTCTGTGTAGCTCAGGTATGAAGGGACTATTATTATCTTGAAAGCAGAAACACTGAAACACAGGTTCAACAGAAACCACAATAGACAAAGGGGAACAGTAGCTCTGCACTGAAACAATCTGAAGTTTGAGGAAATGATAGCAACAAAACCTGAATGCATCACAAGTTCTGAATAGGTTGATTCAATGCCCAATCAATAGCCTGATTGAACAAGAGAGGAGCACATTCTGCTGAAGATTGATTTGAAAAACAATTATAAAAATAAGAGAGAAAAAAGTCATTTGGTAAAATTTCTAACAGTACACCGAGATGGTGAAATATGAGCATATTCTAAATTCCATTCAGATAAATTTACAGTTATCTATCCTATTGTACAGATCTTTAAGAGGTCATGAGGATATAAATTCGCTTCAGAGTCATTCTGATGAATATTTTCAACATGATGTTAACTACATATATGAAAAAAAATGAGTTTCATTCTAATATTTTATTTGCTGACCACTATTTCTTTGTTTTTATAGTAATTTTGAAGTGTGATGTTTTGTTTCTTTCTATTACATCATCTATGTGAATTCTTAAAAGAGTGCCTAGTATGGGGTAAAGTTTCCATTGATAGATGTCTACCTTATCAATTATTCATTACTGTATTGTTGACAACAAAATCTCAAACATGATTAATCTTACCACTTAATTATTTTCAATTACAGTTGACACATTTTTTATAGTACTATCAGGTGTACAGCACATTGATTAAACGTTTATATAATTTATGAAGTGACCCCCCCCCCCCATTAGTCTAATAGCCCCCTGGCTCTCTACATATGTCATTACAATATCATCACTTAATTTTGAATGTGGTAACAATTCAACTCAGTTTTTTTTAGTTTAAAACTGAACAAATCACCTTAAAATTTTAATACAATATGGAATCAGAAGTAAATATATAGAGCTTTGCACAGCATCTTTATGTTACATTAAAATTGTATGACTTAGGACTCACATTTTTGCCAAGATTGTATAGCCACCTTTCTCCTGACCTAGGACATCCCCCTTCTAACTAAAAAATCACTGGATATACAACAAACAAGCATAGTAATTCTCTCAAAGGTAAACAGAAGAAGATGGTCTACCTAGGGATTTTGGGAACAACTTGGTGGTGAGTTTACTTTTCTTATTGCCTTTCACATACACTGGATAGAGCATTGCATAATATTTAAGCTGGAACTAGCAGCTACATAAAAAGAAAATTTCCAGTAAAAACATGCCCTCTGTCAATAAAGGACCAAAAACAAAACTACACTGGTTTTATAAAATGTAAAACCCTGGCTTGTGAAAGACTCTCTAATGAGGATGAAAAGACAAGCTACAAACTGGCAGAAAATGTTTCCAAACCACATATTCAACAGAGAATTTGTACCTAGAGTATATAAAGAACTCTCAAAACTTTTCATTTAAAAATCAGTCAATTCATTTAGAAAAAGGACAAAAGACATGAACAGATATTTCATCAAAAAGGGTACACAGATGAACAATAAGCACATGGAAAGGTGTTCCACATCATTAGCATTAGGGAAATGCAAATCAAAACTTCTTTGGTAATGAATATGTTCAAATCTTTTGCCTATTTTTTTGATTCTGTGTTCTGTTTCTTTATTGTTGCATTGTGAGAGTTTGGGGAGAAGTTATTTTTATTTTCCATTCTAAAAACAATTCCTTGGCAGCCCTGTTTTGTAATCATTTTCTCTCAGTCAGGGGCTTGTCTTTTCATTTACTTTAGTGTCTTTTGAAGAACAGAAGTTTTTAATTTTTCTATAATGCAATTTATCATTATTCTTCATAAATTGTGTTTTTAGGCTTGTATTTTGGGAAATTTTTGACTGTAAACCAGTATGACAAGGAATTGTTTCTATATTTTGTTACAAATATTTTATAAGTTTGTTGTATAGTAAGTTTATTTTGTATATGATGTGAGGTATCAATCACAATCCATAATTAAAACATTTTTGTTTCTTTCAGCATATGTGTGAAGGAATCATTGAGAGGTTTTATTTAAAAGCATTTAGGGGAAGCTGGGATGGCTCAGTGGGTTAAGTGCTCACTTTGCAGCCCCAGGGACCGAGGATCGAATCCCAGCCCCGGCCCGTGTGGACCCATATGCTGAACTGGGGAGTGCCCCCAGCTCAGTTCTCACTGGGGTGAGAACCCGGCCCAGTTCCTGCCCTGTGCAGCCCTGCGCCCACCTGTGGAATGAAACTATGTAAAGACCGATAATGTGCAACTATGGAGACTGTTCTGGGCCCTCCCCCCTTCTCTCTGTCTCTGTATCTCTCTCTCTCTCTCTCTCTCTCATCAAAAACAATAAAAATATTTTTTTAAAAAAGTAAAAGCATTTAACTCTCTTCCCTATGACAAAAATATGTCTCACTGGATCTTGATAAGAATATAAAATAATGTAAACCTTTGAAAAAAGTACACACTCCTTGCTCCATAATAAAAGCAAAACTTTTCATACTACAACACCAAGTTCACCTTCATTAGCTTTAAAAAAGATTTCCACTATTTACTTACTAGCATCATTAAATTTTCTAAAGACAAATCAGGTTGGAATTTCTCTGCCCAACATTTGAAAGTCTCTCTTATAGCCACATTGTTTGATATTTTTCATCCTAAAACACATTGAGTGTTTAAGACAGTCATAACTGTGGTGTCATGATGTACACACATTAATTTGTTGCTCTATGTTAATAATTCCTTACTGTCCTTAGTATTATGCAGCTCAATTAGAACTTCATTTTGGGTCTCTCCTAGGATATCTTTTGTTTTGTACCATTTCACAGAGCATTGAAGCAAATTCTTGATTTCCTATAGCTAGGATTCTCCTGAGACATGGATGTTGGAGAAATAAGCTCAAGAATTCAAGTATGTTCAATTGTCCAAAGCTCTCTGATAGCCAGAAGTAACAGATAAAAGAGGATGTTATAAAGATTGACTTTTATTCTGATTCACATTTCTGAGGCATGCATTTTCTTGATGAATCTGGTGGATTAAATCAGAGAAGCACTTCTTATACTCTATAGTGAAACCTTTTCTGTTTTTCTTTCTGAGGGCTAACGCACTCTATCTGACTAGGGCCAATGAGTAAAAGTTGAAATACTAAAAAAAAAAAAAAAATGAAATAAATGATATAATGTCAAGCAGAGTTTATTACTGACAACAGAAGCATGAGTATCAGCTGTTCATAAAATATCTGGTGACTAAAATTTGTGACAAGGCAAATTTAGTGGATGTTAAGCCTTCTTTCTATATTCTTTATTTCATCTGACTTTTCTAGTAATAGGTCTTCAATCAAAGTGTCGATTTTAATCTATTTTCTTTGTTTCCCCTTTCAATAATTCAATTAAATAAACATTTTCTGATATGCAACACTGATTACCAACTACAGAAGTATAAAGATTGTAGAGACAGATTGGAGGACAATAAAGTTTTCTTGGAGAAGGAAATTGAGTTTGGACTTCAAGGATGGGTTCTAGAAAAACTTCTAAGTATGTTGGCATTAAAGAGGACATACTAGGGGGAAAAAACAAGCAAAACACCCAAAAGTCATGAAAATGTCCTGTTATCCTAAATTATAAATAATTATCGATTTTTGTAGCTTGGAAAAACCTGAGAGTTCATGCATTACATTGGTCTACCAATCATGTGACATATCCCTGGTGTTGGCAGAACTAACTCTATATCATGGGTAAAAAGGGAGGCAGGTATTTTTATAGAAGTATATTGCACTAAAATTAAAAATGCCAATATCAATAATCTCTCCCAATCACTCTATTTTACATATAAAAAAGCAGCACAATGACAACTTTATGAACACAGATATCCTACACAGAAGGACTGCATACTTTAAATTTCACTATTAAGTCATGTTTATAGATGTGCTAGAATTCTAAGAAGACCCATTTTCGAGTAATCCAGTAGTTACAAAATAGTAATGGGGATGTAAAGTATAGCATAAGAAATATAGTCAGTAATATGTAGTAAGTATGTGTGGTGTCAGATGGGTACAAGACTTATTGGAGTGATCACTTCATAAGTTATATAAATGTCTACCTGAAACTAAGATAATATTGTATGTCAACTGTAATTGAAAAGTAAAAAATTATTTTTAAGATATCCACTTTTAGGCCACATTTATAAATGTGCTAGAATTCTTGGGAAGAAGGTCCATTGACCAGTAATACTCAAGAAAGGAAAAATAAAATGATTTTCAAGGTCAAGTGCTATGGTGAGAATACCAAGGACACATAGATTACCAAGATAAATTTATATAAAGGATAAATATACTTAATAAAACATAGTTTAAAGCTCTATAAGTCCAATCACAATCAAGAAATAATGATCTACTGACAAATTAAAACTACTCATTATACTAAGACAATACATTTGTGAATATGATAGAAATAAATCTATTATACTTCTTTTGAAATACAAGTCTGACAGAAGTAACACCCATTATTAAGAGCTGGTAATCTAAACCAAATCTTTTATTACAAAATCATAAGCATGTATGGTTTTGCTAGACTAGTTAAAAAAGGATGTTACTTCTAATGGAGCCTGTGTATTCAGTACTCATTTTTCAAAAGATAACACAGGGAGGAGTACTTTCTAGTGAAGCCTAAAAGTAGAAGAAAACGTCACAACTAAAGAATAGAAACTGTGAGATGCCAGGATAGCTGAACAGATTGAGCACTTGCCTTGCAACTGCGAGGTCCAAGAGTTGAGTCCCATACCTGGACCTTTGCAAAACCCACATGCTGAACTTACCCCAGTTCAGTTTCTGCCCCACATGGTCCCACATCTACCTGTGTGGAATGAAACTATGTTACAACTAGTGGCGTTCATCAACTATGGAGACTGCTCTGAGCCCTCCCTTTTTTTCTTTCATCCTCTCTCAAAACAATAAAATGATTCTTTAAGAAAAAAAGAAAGAAAGAAAAAAAAGAATGGAAACTAAGAGAATTCTCCCAAAATTCTAAAAAAAAGGAAATTGTAGTATGGAAACGTAACAGGTTTCTTTCTTTTTGTTTTGTTTTGTTTCTTGTGGGAGCTCTAGATTAAGCATTTTAAAAGGCTTAAAGACTCACATCAATCCAATAAAATATTTAATTTTATTTTCTTCCAGATTTGGCTAATGATTGGACTAAATTTACCTTCATCAGATCAAAATAATGCAATTCTTGATGCTTAGTTTCTCCCTTCCTACTGAAGATATGCTTATTTTGCAATTATGAAAGTCATAGAGCAAAGAAAAGTTTAAATTGGAACTTTCCTATAAATTGTGCAGAAAACATAAAATATTAGATTTGAATGGTAAGCATTCTGCTATGTATCCAGCTCTATGAAAAGGTATGGTCAGGTTTAACAAATATTCCAGTTAATTCAGAAAAAAATCAATAATCAATAAAATTAATCTGTCATTGGTATGGCATATTTTACTTCTTTATTGGCTTATTGAGAGACATTATCCTGCACACTACTGGACTGCAAAACTATTATTTTTCCAGTGGTGAACCTGTGTTAAATAAATTATTGACAAAAGCAAATAATAATAATAGTAATAAATACATATAAACCTGTAAAAAATATTCAGGGATCTCTATTTTTTATATTTTTAAAATAAAAAACTTTAGGAGATCGGGGATGGTGGCATGAGAGGAGAGCGCCGATGGCTGCCTGGGAAGGGCCTTGTGAACAGAGGGGAATCCACAGGGGAAACCCTGGGAGGCAACCTCAACTGAGAGAACCACACGACGCAGAACAACACACAAAGGTTGGAGAAAAAAGGGGAGAGCAGGAGAGGGAAGGGGAAGCAGCGGTTTGGGGACAGAGACTCGGAGCGTGGCCCGGGGCTGGCAAAAACAAAGGGGGATTGGGGGACTGTGGTCAAAGTGGAGCTGGATCGAGGGCGGGCTGGAAGCCGAGACCTAGGGAGCGTGGAAGCCCCACAAGACTGTGGACAATTTAACATCCGAGCTCAAGGGACAGCACGCAGTGCCCTAATCAGATCACAGAGCCTAAAGTGGAACAGGGACTGTGGAGCAGGGCGGCTGCACTTCCCGGCGGGCGGGGTGAGAGCAGGGCACCAGCCCACAGCAGCTCAGCACCCCTGATTTACGGAGGAGACTGACTGTGATGGAGCGCCTTCTGAGGACAGGGCTCTTGGAGTGAGGGCTGGGGCAGGAGTGGGCACAGCTGCATTGGACGTGCTTAGAGTGAATCCGGCGGTCTCAACAGAGCCGGGAGCGTAGAGCGGCTGCCGCCCGAGCTACGACCTGTGCGCGCAGGGCTTTCGGCGCCCCGCCCACCGGGCCACCGCGGCACCGCTGCTTGCTTGCCAGCGAGCAATTGGGCTCTTGGTGCCCCGCGCACCAGGCAGCTGCGGCACTGCTGCCAGCGCACAGGTACACAACGGGGCTTTCAGCACCCCGCAAATTGGACCACTGGTCATCACGACATGCACGCACCCAGGCTTTTGGTGCCCTGCTCACCAGGCCGCCGAAGAGCCGCTGCCTGCTTGCAAGACTGGCTTTCGGCGCCCTACGCACCGGGCCGCTACAGCACAGGTGCCTGCTCGCGAGCATGCAACTGGGCTTTTGGTGTCCTGCCCACCGGGCCTCTGGGATGCGGCAGCCTGCGCGCGCAACTGGGCTGCTGACTGGGTCACCGCGTTGTCATTGCCTGCACGCAGGACTGCACGGCCGACCAGGGCCTCTGCCAAGCCCCAGCCCATCCAAGTGCTGCCCTGTGGGCATGGCTTACAGATAAGATTGAAGGAGGGACAGCCAGGCAGAGGAGAGAAAGACCAGAGCTCTTGCGCCCCGCCCGCACTGAAACACCAGCCCCCCTGCTGAAAGAGGAATCTGCTATTGTGTCTCAAGCCCACCCTAGCTCCTACTCACATGCCCCCACCCCTGGCCATACCTTTACTACCCTGCTATCTAACAGCTAAGACAGCAACATGAAGTGCCCCAGGAAACAGAAGTTGTCTGCTTCCCCCAGCCCTCTCCCAAAATCTCCTCCCACAACTGAGCCCAAAAGAAAAAATAAAGAGAAGCCCATCTCATAGGCAAACCCCCAGAGGGAAAACAGACTCATGCGTAAAGCAAAAAGAACCACATCAAACACAATGCACACCTCAGAATCCAAAGCCCCTCCAGAAGATCAGGGGCAGTCTTTAGTAAAGGACCATGCACACTTGGAATCAAATCTAAGTGAAACAGAATTCAGAGCTGCATTAATCAAGACACTCAGAGAGCTCACTCAATGCTGGCAAAGTACCCAGACACAGTTAGATGATCTCAACAAGAAATTTTCTGAGCAAAATGAGTACTTTACCAACAAAATTGAGAAGCTAGAGCAGAACCAAAGGAACTCCTTGAAATTAAAGGCATCATGGGAGAGCTGAAAAAAGAACTGACCAGCATAGGAAACAGGGCTGACCAGCTAGAGGAAAGGATGAGTGAAACTGAAGATACAAACATGGAAATGTCACAGAGGGAAGAAGAAAGGGAAAGGAAAATCAAGAGAAATGAAAGAGCCCTACAAGAACTTTCTGACTCCATCAGAAAGAACAATATTAGAA
>PVKE010043192.1:0-13462 GCA_004027555.1 Craseonycteris thonglongyai | reverse complement strand
AATAATAATAATAATAAAAAAAAATGTCACGGTCTTACCTACACCACAACGAGCATGTTTGGGATGCAAACACACATCTTGCTATCTTCTTGCCCTTGTTGTTTATAGGACAGCAGGAAGGTGGAAGGTCACTTTTCATACAGCATACTTTGACCTATCTGACTTAGCCCCTGAAAACTCTCAGGGATTTAGGTGGGGGAAGGGAGGGGTGGAGGCAGAAACAATCTCTCTTCAGAGTTGAACTTATGTGTTCATTCATCAGTTAGGCATTCGTGGGTCTAAAGCTGTGTGTGATTTTTCAACCTTAAAGGTTTCAACCTGAGAAAGTTCCCACATGTCGATACTGTGGCCCTACTCTCAGAGATCTGTAGTGGGCTAGGGTTTTTTTAAGTTTCCTGGGGATCCTGATAGGTAGCCAGGACAAAAATTGCTGGACTAAGGTCAAGGATTTAAACAGACCCCTCTACCACCCAGCCACCATAGGTAGTTTATTTCTATCCATTCTGTCCTATGCCTAGAGGCTTTGCTCACCCTGCATTAGAAATGTCATGTGCATCCATTCCACACACATCAGCTTGCGGATATGAAATGTGGGCTGGAAAGGTGCATCCATTCCGCACACATCAGCTTGCGGGTATGAAATGTGGGCTAGAAGGGAGGCTGGCTCATTTCTTGGCTCTATCACTAGCTATCAAAAGGGCAGTCCCTGGAGGGAGTTATGGGCTTGCATCCTGGCTCCTCTGCTAACTAATTGAGTAACTATGGATGCACTGCGCAGCCTTCCTAAGGCTCAGTTTCTCACCTGTGAAATGGGGCTGTGAGTTGTTGAAGTGACGCAGAGCTGGGAAGAGGACACACCTGCATGACCCTCAGCACAATCGTCTCCTTTAGTTTTCCATGAGAGGCACCACACTGGCCTCACCTGAGTGCTTGCTCTGAGCAGGTGCAAGGAGATTATGCATGTCCAGTGCTTGATGCAGTGTCTGGCATGGGTCAGATGCTCAGGAAATATTGATTAGGATCTACAATCCATCTCAAGTCAGTCAACTCCATTGTATTTTAGTTCACCTGGCTGCAACCCACTTTCCAGAATCATCTCCCTTCCTGCCCCCAGCACCTCACAGGCTCTCCTGATTCTTCCCTGAACAGGCCCCTCCAGCCCTGGTCCGGCCAGCAAGGTTCTGCCTTTCTACAAACGACAGTCTTTGTTAGGGTCATAATCTTAAAGGCTAATCAAGTGAGCTCCTCCCCTAACCTCCATGGAAGGAGATGGCAAACAATAATCTCACTTTATATAAACTCCCCCCACAACGTTAATCATCAACCCCCACCTGATGCACCTTGTAGGGACCGGTGGTGGGGAGACAGGGTTCAGGATGGAGAAATGGGGTTCTGGTTCTGCAGAAATGATGTTTTGCCTTTCAGAAAGGATTTATAGGGGGTAGCTGGCCCCACAGATGGCGGTGCTCTAAAAAATGTTGAAAGTTTCCATCTGTGGACTCTGGTGGGCAATTCTGAGAAAGAGAAAAGACCCCACGCTCATAATATGTGGCAGGTGCTACACAGGGACGTTTACAACAGAAAGCTAGGCAGGGCCGTCTCTTCTTGGCAGGGGTGGGGCTGAGGGTGGGCTGGGGCTTGAAGAAGGCAGGCACTTGCTAGAGAGAGTGGAGCCTTCCAGCCAGGGAAGGATGTTTTTCAAAGACTCTGGCAGGAGAGGACAGGGCCTGGCTGGGCTGTGGGGCGCTTGGGGCAGGGAGGGAGGTGATTTGGAGAGTGGGTCGCCGGCAGTTGTGCGCGCTGTGGGTGCCCAGCAAGGAGTGTGGGCTTCCGGTGGAACACTCTGAGAGTCTTTAGGTAGGAGAGTAACAACATAGGACTTGTTTTAACTTCTTGTACATTGTCTCATTATGGTAAAGACTACTACAATGAACTGTATGTTTAAAAAGTTTTCATTTCCAAGGTGTTTTTAAAATCATAGGATGTACATCAACATCCCAGGACAAAAATTTCCATGGGATTTTATTTATGTAACCAATAATTAAAAGTAGATACATCCTATGTATAGCTATTTTTTTTTAAATATTTATAGAGAGTAATTATTTTATCTTCAGTGCATATTTATTTTTATTTTACTTTTGACAGATAGAGAGAGAGACAGAGACAGAGACAGCTAGAGAACCGAACTGTGGGAACTCCCCAGTTCAGCATGTGGGTCCTGCCTGGGCCGGAGCCGGGATTCGATCCTCGGTCCTCGGGGCTTCAAAGCGAGCGCTCAACCCGCTGAGCCGTCCCGGCTTTCCCTGTATAGCTATTTTAATATAGTAACAAAGCACATATTTTCATTTCTATTGAGTTTTGAATTGTAAGCCCTGCTAAATAACTATGGAGTCTGAGCAAATCTGCCAGCTCTATAGAAGAATATAGCTTACTATTTTTATTTGCATTTGCAATTAAAAAGTAAGTTTTCTTTGAAGAGCTTTACCCAGGAACTATTGACACACCACCAATACTATATGCTTCCTTGGCATATAGTATTTCCCTACCTCTGCAGTGACATAGGCAAAGAACCCAGTAATTTCTCTGTTTCTAGAAATAGTAGTCAATTTTCAAAATAAAAGTATTTTCATGGATCTTCACAGCTCACCTTGACTAGTACTTGTTTATTTCTAAAACTACTTGTACCATCTCCATTTTCTTCTTTTTACTTTTTTTATTAAAAAATTGAAATCTACAGAAATGTGGCAAAGATAATACAACAAACACCTATATACCCTTCAATGAGATTCACTCTTAACTTTTAACACATTCTCTCTTTTCATGTATGTACATACACATACATATGTATACACATACACACGCATAATCTTCTGAACCATTTGTGAGTAAATTGCAGATATCTTACCTCTTCCTCACTAAATACTTCAGCATGTGACTTGTAAGAACCAGAATATTCTTTTATATAACCACAATACAATGATCAAATTCAGGAAATGTAACTTCACCATTTAGTCCAACAATATCCTTTAAAGCAAGTTTTCTTTTTTTTTCAATCTAGTTTCCACTTCAAGATTACACATGTCTCATTTAATTTCTCATTCTTTTCAATCCTCTTTAATCTGAAAGTAGTCCTTAATCTTTCATGATATGGACATTTTTGAAGTTTATGGGCCAGTTGTTTTGTAGCATGTCCCTCAATTTGGATTTGTCTAACAATTCTCTCATGATTAGATCCAGTTTATGAATTTTGGGCAGAAATACTACAGAAATAGCGTGGCCTGCTCAGTACATCATACCAGGAGGCACATGGTGTCAGTTGTACCATTACCAGTGATGTTAACCTTGATTACTTGGTTAAGGTTGTGTTTCCAGCTCTCTCAACCCAAACAAGACCCTTTTTCCTTTGTAATTAATGAAAAATTTGGGGGGGGAGAGACTTGAGACTGTATAAATATTCTGCTTTCCAACAATTTTTCACCTGATGGTTTTAGTATCCATTGAGAGTTTTTTGTGCAAATCATTTATTTTTCTATAGTTACCAAATGGTGATTTTCTTACCTATCATTCCATCTACTTTTATTATTTGACATGAAAAAGAGCTTTCCTTTCCCTTACTATTTCCTGTTCTTTACTTACTTATCTATATGTATATATGTTTGTATTTTTCAATATCAGTATAGACTAATAGATTCTATTGATAGATAAATGAATTATAATCTTTTACTGTTATTATTTATTCTGATGCCCAAATTGTCCCTGATTTGTCTAGTCACAAACCCTTCATGGTAGCCCGTGTCTTTCTTTCTTTTTTTTTTACAGTTTTTTCATGTCCCTATCAGTTCTTTTCTTTTTATCATTAAATTTAATAGGGTTACATTGGTTAGTAAAAATTACATAGGTTCCAGGTGTACAACTCTTTCCATCACCATATATTTAGCTTCCCCACCCTCCTCTCCCACCCCCTCCCTGCTTATCCTCAGGTAACCACTAAACTATTGACTGTGTCCATGAGATTTTGTTTCTTTGTTGCTTTCAGTTTAATATTCCACATGAGTGCAGTCATGTGGTTCTTAGCTTTTTCTGTCTGGCTTATTTTGCTTAGCATGATGATCTCAAGTTCCATCCATGTTGTTGCAAATGGCAGAATTTCATCTTTACTTATTGCTGAGTGATATTCCATTATATATATGTACCACCGCTTTTTAATCCAATCATCTATCAAGGGGTACTTTGGTTGTTTCCATCCCTATTAGCTCTTTAATCAAGGTATTTTCCATGATTTTTTTTAGCACTCCTCATTTTATGGCCCAACAAGATGTTTCAGGCTCACCTTGTATTTCCCTGCACTAGTTCAGGAATCAACTATTTCTCTAAGCACCCCTTGTTCTTTTTAGTGCATAATGGTTTTTAGGAACCAAGATTTGGGTGCTGGGTATGGTAGAGAATGAACTCAACAGGTCATGTGGGACAGTGTACAGGGAGCCAGACAACAGGCTTCTCCCTTCCTTCTCGTCTTCACGAGAAGGGCACTTGGGCATCAGTGACCGTTCACTCACCCACACCGGCTTCCCTGAGATGGGCCAGAAAATTTGGAGCCATTCTTTGTGGTCCCCTGCCCTCTTCTGCTGCCTCCTGGCTACTGAAGTTCCTTGGGTTCCACCTTTGGGGAACCTGAGAGCTTGTCCTACTGTGAAACTTTCCAATCTTGCCTACATCTAAAAATTCACCCCAACTCCCACCCCCTCAAAGAATTTTTCTAATGTGCTCCATTATTTGGCAATAGAAATAAGAAGATTTGGACTTCAGCTCTGGTTCCTCCACCTGCATAACCATGAGCAAGTTAATGTTTCTGGGCCTCAGTTTCCTCATCTTTAAAATGGAGGAATAATCTTCAATATCATAATGTAAATTAATATGAAAGTGCTTTTGTGAACCACAACACCTCCATATAAATGTATGAGGCTAATATTAGTATAAACTAAAATTTCCAGTGTATTAATAGCTCAGTAAGTTCATGTTCCCAAGTTACCAAGGCAGCCTGAGGAACTTGGGAATCTCTTCAAAGTCAGAGAGATGCAGTCTGACATTAATTACTTGTGTGACCTTGGGCCAAGTCGTTTAACCTCCCTGGGTCTCAGTTTCTTTATCTGGGATCACAATACCTACCTTGCCGCTTGTCACTGGGTGTCTGCTGAGTGACAGGGCTTGCTGTAGTGACCAGGGCCAGAGTGAGAGGTGGGAGACAGGTGAGTGTTGAGCTTCAGGGAGAAGGCATTGGGCAGTGATTCTGAATCTTGACTGTACATTCGAATTACATGGGGAACTTTTTAAATATCTCGATGCCCAGGCTGCACCCCAGGCCAATTATATCAGAATTTCTGATCAGTAGTTTTTAACATTCCAATGTTAAGTGAGCTCATAAACCTAACTCCTGCTGTTCCTTCTCTTCTCTTTCTTTGGGATTGTGACCCAAAAGGGTAGCTCATGGTGGGCACCTTAGGCCTGGGGGCAAGGTGGTGAGGAAGGCACTTCAGGATGAGCAAGCCTTTCAGATCCCCTCACAGATAAGCAACTCTGCATTGGGGCTGCCTGTTTCCTAAGTACAGTTCGGTTGAAGTTGTTGAGTGACATCATTTGAGAGCTAAAAAGGTCAGATTGCAGCATAACGCTGATGCCTCCCTCCCTCACCGTCCTCTCCTCAAGTACATAGGATCGTATTTTTAAAAACTCTCCTTAATGACAGTTATACCCTGAAATGTTGGAGCTGCCTGTTCAAAACATCAACAATATACTTAAATGTATAATAAGCACATTATGCATTTGACCTGGGGTTAGACAGAATTGTCATCTTGACCACATGTTGTGCTGTCAGGGAGAAGCTTCCAAGAGACCACGTGGCCACCCTGCAGCCGAGCCCTCCTGGGCTGGGCTCGTCCCTGAGTTTAGGAATTACTCAATGAAGCTTTGTGTCTATATTCTATTCTTGCTAGCAAGTTTTTGGGTGGCTATAATTTAATGCCTCTACCCCTAAAGATGGAGGGAGGGTGGTATCCCCTTGCTTTGTCAAAGGATGTGGCAGGAAGAGCCACAACAAGACCCAGGAGTCTTGGCTCCTAGGATCCTTCTCTCCTCCTAGAGAAGATCCCTTTGCTTCCTGGAGATCTTTCCCAGGTAAGTGTCCCATTCTGTTTGCAGTGAGGCTTGCTGGGAAGATGGTGCAATAGATAGTGCAGGCAGTTCTCACATTGCCTAGGTGGCAGAAGACCTGGAGGGTATGGTGCTCTTTCAGCTACAGTGTATTGATCACCTAATATGTGCCAGGTGCCTTATGTGCACTGTTGTATCTAATTGGTCCTATACCTGGCAAAATGGATATTATCTTCAGTTATTTTCCAATGTTAAATCAATGCTCAGAGAAATAAGTTGCTCAAAATTCCAGTAAGTGGCAAGGCCAAGATTGAAACCCAGGGTAGGTGGACAGACTTCACTTTGAACACTAAGCTACACTATTCCATGAGGCCCAAGTTATCAGAAGCAGGACCATCTCCTCTGGCTTTCAGAAATATGAGAATCCATGAGCAAGTGTTGCTGCTTCACAAAATAATCAAACCAAGAGGGAGTACTTGCAGAAGTTTCACTGTCGTTCCAGAATGATTTCTTCTTAGCTCTACAATCACCACCCTACAAACGTGACCAATAGTTATGTAACAGGCAGCAAGGAAAGGCATTTCTTTCATTCTGGCATCAGGGGACTGTTCCCAGACTTCTTTGGAAAGTTCATTGCATGGATACATCTAGAACATACCACAAGCCATCAAGACATGTTTCTGGTTTTCACTTCCAAAGTGCTCTCTCTGTTTGTGCCCATCCATTGCTGATTCTTCTGGGCAGCAGAAGCCAGAGCTGTGATGGATTTATCTTAACATCTAGTTGTGATATTTGAAATTCATGTCCACAGAATTATAGTCACAGCATTAAAGCTGGAAAAGACCCCAAAGTTTACCCATTTAAATCTCCTTTATTTACAGTTGGAGAACCTGAAATCTAGAGTTGTTTAGAAACCCACCAAGGTAACACCATGAATTAGTGGTCAGAACACAGTATTAGCTATGAAACACTAAGTCTCGGGCTCCCCTTCCCCTTGTTGGCCTATCCCAGAGTTTTGTTTCTCTCTGACACATTGATTTCTTTTCTAGCATTTATTTCTGGTAACCCTCCATCAGGAGCAGAGACAAAGTGGGCAGTACCTGTGGCATCTGTGAGTGGATACAGAGGAGGGGACAGGAGGTCACCTCATCCTGAGATCCCAGGATGGAGTCAAATGCAGCCTGGGGAGGTGGTGGTTACAGAGCTTCTTTGCCTCAGAAACCAGGAACATGTTGAGGCCACAACTCCTTGTGGTAGGAGAGGAATGGGGCATTTGGCAAAGTCCCTTCAATGGATGACAGTGTGAGGAAGCCCCAGTGGCAGGGGGATTCAAGGCCTGGGTCCTGGTCCCTAGCTGCCTGGAGGATCAGCTCTGAGCTTCTTGAGAGTTTGGCCCCAACGCAGCCCCTGGTGCATGGCAAGTCCTCAGGGAATTACTGCCTTTGAAACCACCTGGGGAGCCACACAGAGAACCAGGGGTGTTTGTGAGGTGTCTTGTCCTATTTGGGACAAAGAATGGTCTCACTCTTTTTCTGCAGATTCAGTTCTGAGTGACTTTAGCTGTTTTTCAAAAATCCCATCTACCTTTGAAGGAAGAAGACCGGGTACTGTTAACAAGATTCAAAGGCAAGTGCCACAGACTTTGAAGGCATGTCTATCGGAAGAGTTCCCAAAAGGCTTGGAGCAATGATTCTCAGCCCTCTGCCTGTAGAACAAGCTGGTGAAATTTGGAAACTCCCCACACCCTGGCCTAATTCAATCAGAATCTTGGGACCCAGCTTTACTATCTTCAAGCTCCCTCTGTGGTTCCAACGAACCGGATTGGGGTCCCTGGTGGAAGAAGTAAAGTCAGTCAGGCTGCCGACTTTGAACCCAGCAGCCATGGTTTGAAGCGCTAAATTCCCATGTGACTGTTTCAAACTCTTCTTAATCACCTTGTCATTCCAGTTTACCCCTGGTAGTGGGGCACGCCTGGGCCCATTTATTGCTATGATTTGATTCAGGTGCAGCCAGACCCTGCACCATGGTTGAACAGTTCTAGATGGCTCCAGCCTATTATGCACCTTGAGGTGGAAAAGGAGGAAAGAAATGGTCTGTAACAAAATAGAAGGGCCTTGCTATCATCCCATTGATTGGTCCTAAGCATTACTCTCTTTGCTGCTGGAGATCTTGGGAAAGTTACTTAATGTCTCTGGGCTTCAATTTCTTCCTCTGTAAAATAGGAATGATACTGACCTCATAGCATTGAAGGAAGGACTAAATGAGATTATGTTGGTGAAACTCTGGCCCACTGCCTGCCCATGGGAGAGGCACTCACTGAATAGCAGCTAAAATTTGTATTCACTGCTTTGCCAGGCCCTTTATTATAACACAAAAGACTTTGAGTTTATTTTTAAAGAGGATATTATAGCAGACAGTTCCACTTGGCACAGGAAAAAATTTTCACTTTTTGCCTCTTAAATGTGCAGATGTGAATAACCAAGTTCACAATTAGCCACTTCTGATGATAGTTGGTGTCCCTCCAGTGGATGTTGGTAATCCAGTATTTCCCTTCGAGGGGTGGCCATATTTCAGTGCCATAATGGAAAGCAGGTGTAAAGGTCCTTAAGACATTATCTTTCATATGGAGATTCCTTAAAAAATTACAAATGGAACTGCCATATGACCCAGCAATCCCTCTCCTGGGTACCTACCCACAAAACTTGAAAACCTTAATTCGCAAAGATATATATACCCAAATGTTCATCGCATCACTGTTCACGGTGGGTAAGTCATGGACTCAACCAAAGTGTCCTCTGATAGATGACTGGATAAAGAAGTTGTGGTACATTTATACAACGGA
The DNA here is from genome assembly GCA_004027555.1 of Craseonycteris thonglongyai. NCBI lineage: Eukaryota > Metazoa > Chordata > Mammalia > Chiroptera > Craseonycteridae > Craseonycteris > Craseonycteris thonglongyai. The sequence continues at coordinate 4,473 of PVKE010043192.1, read as the reverse complement.
ATACTACTCAGCAACAAGAAAAGATGAAATACAGTCATTTGTGACAACATGGATGAACCTTGAAACCATCTTATTAGTGAAATAAGTCAGACTGAAAGAATCAAGAAACATATGACCGCACTTATCGGTGGAATATAAAACTGGAAGTAACAAAGAAAAACACTCATGGACACCGTCAATAGTTTAGTGCTTACCTGAGGGTAAAGGGGAAGGTGGGTGGGAGAGTGGGGGGCGGGAACAGTAGAGAGGGGGCATCAAATACATGGTGATGGAGAGAGAACTGACCCTGGGTGGTGAGCACATAATGCAACACATAGACAATGTGATATAGAATTGTACACAGGGCACCTATGTGATTTTTGCCAACCAATGTCACCCCAATAAATTTAACAATAAAAAAAAAAGACATCATCTTTTAAGATAGAAAACAACTTGCGGTTTTGACACTTTCAAGCCTAGCACAATAGAGCCCGAGGGGAAGAGATACCCATCAGCAGTCATAATCCCTTGTGTTTATCAGATGCTTTCAGTTTCCTAAGCATTTCCCATATTCCTTACAATGGCCTGAGGAGGAAGGAAGGGGAGCCTTCTACTTTACAGAAAAAGAAACTGTGGACTAAAGTTACTCAACAGAACTGGGGCAGAAATATTTGATATTTCCAAGAAGGCACACTGATTCCGGAAGCCACAAGAAGAGGGATTGCGTCTGCTCAGTATTTACTATACGCGCCAGGCACCATTCGAGTGTTAGGAAGGACAGTGAATGGGACAGGGTGTTGCTGTCCTCACGGAGCCCACAGTTTAGTGGGGTTTGACCAGGAGAGTCACTCTGTATCTCCAATTTGTTCCTCTGCTCAGCGTGGTTGCTCTTTCCAACCTGCCCTAAGCAATGAGTCTCTAATGGAAATCTCTGTTGGGCACAAATTCTAGAATAGTGACCTCCTTTTGCTCATCAGTCAGACACAGGCCTCCTCCAAGCCCACAGCCTCTGGCGCCTCACCGAGTTTGGTCAGCTGGTGGCCTCAAACAGCCAGTGATCAGAGCCCCACACATGTCTTCTTTCTCGTCTCAGACATTTGGGGCCTGTGGGGCCAATCTGGAGCCCCGTGGTCAGAGGCCCATCCTCACTTGTCAATCCAAAGCTAACAGAAGAAGCTTCTTGGTGGATATTTCTTTCAACACAGTTTGGGTTATGGATCCTTGGCCACAGGCCCAGTGACTTCTATGTCAGGTGTTGGAGGTAGAAAAGCAAGAGAGAGGGAGGCTGGGAGCTATTTTTATCTTGTCTCAAAGGCTTAAAACACCAGCTTCTGTTGTGCTTTATTTAGACGAATAGTTTTGCCCTAAAAAAACTCAAAGCTGTGACTCAGTTGAGCTCCCAAGTTGCTCAAAATGCTCCAGGCTCCTGTCTGAGGCTATTCTGAATGTCTTTGGATGGTGTGAGGTGGACACCATGATTAGGCAACTGAAAGCTTTTGGAAATCATCCTGCTGGTTTTTGGGGCCAGGATGAAAAACACTGGTGTTTGGGAGCCCAGTTTGTTTCTGCCCACTCTCATTTTAAAATAGCATGGGTGGGAAGTCAACTTGCTGTTCAAAGAAAAGCGTGTTTCTAGCCTTCCAGAGCGGAGGTTATTGAACTTGCAGACATTCACGCACCAAGGTGGCCAGATCCCACCTGGGGAACCACACATGCTATGTGCACCAGGGACATGCTCTTTTGGGGAAAGGAGCCATGTGGCCATGGTGGGTAAACACATTCATTTCAAACCTCTTCTCAACACTAGGCTGACCTGAGGGGAGATTGTGGGATGGGGTGCATTTGTGTCTGATGTCCTGTTCTGCCCTCTGATCACTGTACATCCCCTACTCCGGTCCCACTGTTGGTACTGTGCAGGCCCTCCTTTGCCAGACAGTAGTACTCTATGCTGCAAAGTGATCTCTTTGCCATGCCACACTGACCTCATTAACTCCTCATTCTTGATGTCATGTAGAGCCCTGTCCCTCAGTGACAGGAGGAAATTTTATTCCTTATTTTGTCCCACTGTGCAGCCTGCCTAGTCTCAGGACCTAAAAGCAGGAGGGATGCACAGACAAGAAGAGGTGGCCTGGTGTGAGGGCAGATGTGTGGGTTCTGTGGAGTTGGTTCAAATCCCACTCATGCTGCTTCCTGGAAGGTGACCATAGCTTAAGGCTCTCCACCTTTTTGAGCCTCATATTCCTTTTCTGTGACAACCTCATGGGCCACCAGTCTATAGAAACAGTTCTATCAATGGCTTCAGACAAATATAAGCAACAATGGTGGGCCCTATACCCATTTTTAAATCAGCCTTTGGTCACAATGCCAATGTTAATATCACCTAACCATCTACTCAAACACAGACAGACTTGACTAAGTCACAGTCAGATGGTGATGATGGCAGTGAAGCTCAGAAGCATGTGTGTAGTGTGTACAGTGTGGGTTGTGTGACCAGACGAAGGCACTCAATAGATATTATCACTACTAGTTTACATAGGTAGAGAGCGTGCAGACGCAACATCTAATTTGCATTTGATTCTTACAACATCCAGTGACAGTCGTATCCTTTTTATAAAGAAGAAAACAGATTCAAATGGATGAAATGTCTCACCTGAGAACAGAGCCCAGGTTTTCTGCGTCCAAGACCAGGGCTCTTTCTATTGTTCTCTGCTACACAGACATAAGTACTCTTAAAACAAAATGACAAAAGTTCATTATAAAAAGCTCATTACCGTCAAGACATAGGTTAAGATTTTTGAAAAATTTTGTCATGGGCGAGATAAAAATCAAGCAAAGGTTTAGATGTGGCTTTTGAGTGGTGGGTTCCCCACCCCAGTGTTTGCAGCTTTGCAGAGCTGCAAAGTCATGTGTGACCTGCTGGGTGACAGGAGGTCTATAAGGATGATCTCGGAAGGATGATAAAGTTTCCCCAAAGATGACTCATGAGAAGAGACTGGGCTCTTTCTGGGCTGCTGGTGGGTGAGAGGGTGAGGCAAGAGGAGATTAGAGGTCGGAGGACGGCTTCCAACCAGCTGTATAGAGGGAGTTTCTTCACTAGAGTTCAGCGGCTCTTATTAAGTTTCCACTTCAATTTAAAAATGCAAATTCAAATATGTGGTTAAAGGTAGAACCCAATATTTCTACCTGAAAAACAGTTCCAGAAATACAGAGGAGCAAATGCAACCCGAATCCTCTGCCTGTGGAAATATTGGTGGCAAAGCACTGATTTCTTCATTCTCTTCCTCCCATCCATCCATCAGTCCCACTGAGTCATTCTTTCAAACAACACATATTGGTTAAGCTCTGACTCAAGGCCACCTCTTCAGAGTTGCGTGTGGCTCATGCCGCAGTCACAGCCACAGCTAAGAACAGTAGTCCTGGCGCCTGTCCTCAGGGACAGACCTGGCTCAGAGAGGCTGTGTGGCCTCCTCCGTGCGCCCCTTCCCTCCCTCCTTCTCCTTTAATCTGGGCCAGCACCCTCAGATGTGGTGAGCACGGTGACTTCCCAAAGCACGGCTATTATCTTGTTTCCATATTCAGCCCACCTTGATGCTGGGTGTTTAATTTCAAGGCACCCTTGGACCCTGTTTTTTCTCTGCTTCCTAGAAACAGGTCCTTCCAGAGCTGTCTCTCTTGGGTCCTCCCCTACCATGTACACCCACACCCCTCATTAGAAGAGCCCAAAAGGATGCCTCCTGTTGTCATTGTCCACACCCAAGTCACAAGCCTGTGAGGAGCGTGATGCCCCAAGCCCTTCTCCACAGACAATAGGTGAAGGAAGGTGGGAGGAGGGGAGGGCCAATGGGAGGCAAAGGTGAATGGCACACAGTACCAGGAGGCAAGACACCTGGGTGCTTCCTGGTTCTTGTCCTGGCTCTACCGGTAACTAACTTGCTCTTAGACGCCAAGAAAGCAACGTCACTTTTCTCTTCTTCTGTTTCTTTATCTGTACCAAGGATGGGCACTTGCCTTTGGCAACAGAGCTATAGGGCGGGTCCTTAGATACAATAGGATGTCACATGTTCAGAGGTTCCAGTCCTATCTAAAAATTAGTTATTATAAATGACAGATAGAGAAAGCTGGGATGGCTCAGCGGGTTAAGCGCTCACTTTGAAGCCCCAGGGACCGGGGATCAAATCCTGGCCCCGGCCCATGCGGACCCACATGCTGAGCTGGGGGGTGCCCCGTTCAGTTCTTGCTGGGATCTATGTGGGAGGCTCCCAGCCCAGTTCCTGCCCTGCTCAGCCCTGTGCCCACCTGTGGAGTGAAACTATATGGAAAACTAATGTCAACTATGGAGACTGCTCTGGGCCCTCCCCCTTCTCTCTGTCTCTCTCTGTCTCTGTTTCTCTCTGTCAAAAATCAATAAAATAAATCTTAAAAAAAAAAATGACAGATGGCTATGGGGACAAAAGAGAGTCCTGCTGGATCAGGTGGCTGCTTGTGCTTTTCTGT
>PVKE010043191.1:0-13462 GCA_004027555.1 Craseonycteris thonglongyai | reverse complement strand
GAGGTGAGGGTGAGGACGCGCGCATACGGACCGCATGCCAGCGCCGCTCCGAAGGAGGGCTGGGAGGCTCAGGAGAGCTTGGCCCGCTCGGGGAGATACAGCTGCCTAAGGCGAACCCAGGCCCAGGAGGACTCTGGCCACCAGGCCCAGGGAGAGAGGGGCGGCTGGGAGGTAAAGATCGGCTCTGGGTGGGGTGGCTCCGGAGCACAAAGCCTGAAGTGGTACTCCCGCTGAGGAGGGCAGGGCTTAGCGGGCTGGCGCTGCTGCGTAAGGCAGGGATTGGTGGGCTGGGGTGGTTGCAGCCCGCAGGGCCTGGCCCAGATGCATGGATACAGGAAGCAGGGACACAGGAAGCAGGGACTGGCACAGATTCACGGCGGCGGCGAGCATGGTCTGGTCCAGATTCACCTTGGTGGTGTGTAGGGCCTGGCACAGGTGCACAGCGGCGGCGGACAGCAAGGCCTGAAGAGGATGCACGGTGGCCACGGGGTGCAGGGCCTGGTGAGGTTGCACAGTGAACAGACTCAGGGTCTGCCTCGGATGCAGGGCATAGGTGATCAGCAGGGCCTGGCGGTGGGGTGTGGCTTCGGACTGCAGGGCCTGGCCTCACTGCTTGACTTTGGACAGCAGGGCCTGGCGCGGAGAGCGCGGCCTGGTTTCGGAGGGCTGGGCCTGGCTGGGAAGTGCTACTCCTTGGAGAAGCCTCAGGTGCATGGCGGCGGCGGCGGCGGCGGCTACGGCTGCTGGCCTGAGCCCTTGGAGAAGATGACGGTGAAGGCACGGAGCACTCAGGAGTGGGAGTCCCCGGAAACAGGCAGCACCGTGGAGCTTGGGCAACCTCTTCTCGGCTGGACCGCTTCCGCCCACGGCCTTTCGTTGGGCACGCCCTCTGGATTGGTGGCCCCCTGGCCTGGCCAACTCCGCTTGTGGCTCCTCCTGTGGCGTTCATGCGGTCTGCCTGTGGTGTCTGGAGTTCTTGGCCCAACTCAGGCCCGACCCCTCTCAGCTCTGTGTGGGGACTCGTGCTGCCCTGGAGCTCAGGACGGCTCCTCTCCTGCACACTGTCCATGGAGGGTGGCCCGTGGTCCTCCGCAATGATCGAAATGGCACCGGATGCAGCCACCGTATGGGGCGCCACTACCTGCCGGAGACGGGTTGCCTGAGACTATGGGGACCCAGGTGCTGGGGTTGCGGTTACCAGTCCCAGGGCCTCGCCAGGTGCAGGGGCAACCTTGTTCTTCGGCCCTGCTGCTTACCTCACTGTTCTATTGCTTCTGCCCCTTCTTCCGACACAGCTGGATGGCCACGATGCCGAGTTCTTCCTCAGAGACCAGAGAGCGCAGCTACAGGCGCTGCATGGGTGGAGCAGGAGCGGAAAGAGGGTGGGTACGCCCAGTGGTCTCCACATGTGATTGGTGAGCTGGATATCACGTGACTCGTCTTGCCGGACCAAGGCAATCTAGCTCCACCTGGTGCCAAACAGGCAGATGTGCTCCACCTACCCCCACCTCACCCTCTTCCCCACCAGCAGTACTCAGTGCACTCAGTAATGTGAATCTCCCATCCTCCCCTGGGTCCTTGTGTGGGTGTGTTTTGGGAGATGGGGCTTGAATGGGAAAGTTGTTGCGATTAATGATTCCGGTCGCCCCAAATCAGCTTAGCTTGTCAGCACCACTCTGCTGGCTCCCCCTCATGCGATGGCTTGAAAGAACTAGTACACTGGCCCACAAGAGATATTCCAGACCCAGGTGACTTTCCTGGAATCTGGTCAGGACACTGGGCTCCTGCATAACCCAGAGGGAGTGGTACCGTAACTACTCCAGGCATCTGGATGACCACACACTGGTGCCTGTTCCCAGATCAGCTTGAAGGCAAGAAAAGGAGTGAAGCCCACACTGTCCTGGCTCAGGATGTTCATTACTGATGCCACACACAGGGATGGAGAGGGGGGTTGACTTTTCTAGTTAAGATGCTTCTCCCTGTCTGATCTCCTGAAGCATGACCTGGGATTACAGGTGATACTATCCTAAAATATTCATGGTCATTTTTATGGGCTGTATGGTAACCCACCAATTTGGTCCACTCTTGTTTCTATTTGTATTAATATGACTATGTTGAAATGCACATGCTTGAAGTTCAATGTTTGGTCACTGATTTTTCATCATTAGTACCACAGGCCACATGTTCAGTACCCCAAATAGCAAATGTAGGAAAATTAGAACCTAAATTCTCACATACCCACAAGCATATTATGGAAAAGCTTAATTATTATTATTTTTTGGTGGAATAGTCATTCATAAATCATTCATAGTTCTTTAGTTTTTGTTTGTTTGTTTATTTATTAATTAATTTTTTGACAGAGACAGAGAACTGAATTGGGGGAGCTCCCCAGTTCAGCATATGGGTCTGCATGGGTGGGGGCCGGGATTTGATCCCCGGTCCCCAGTGCTGCAAAGTGAGCGCTCAACCCACCGAGCCATCCCGGCTTCCCCAGTTCTTTAGTTTTTTACAAATTGAATTATATTTGCTCACATATTGTTTTGTAACCAGCTTGTTGTGGTCCAGAAAACACACTTTTTCATGTCAATATGTAAATTTCTACAAACTCATTGTAGAACTGCAAAATATTCCTTTGATGAAAAGGCTTACATTTGTAAACATTGCTATATTGATCAACATTTATATTGTTTCCAACCTTTAACTGTATCACATATCATTGTGAAACATACCCTTTTGCTAGGAATTGTTCATATCCTCAAATGTGATCTTGCTGTGAATAGGTTCCCAGAATAGGAAATTTTTGGTATATTTGTAATTCTTTAATAAAAATTTTTGGTAAATGGTTCTCCTGAAAGTTGTAGCAATTTTGGCAGAATGGATTGAAATTTTTATTGGAGTTGATAACCAATGGGCCTGAAACACAATTCAAATATAGAATGGAATGATATTTGGAGTGTTAAAAAATATGGAGTGGAAAATGGATTTGAAGTGGAGTGCAGAATGTGATGAAATTGAGACTGGTTGTAGTGAAAAATGGAAATAAAATGGAGAATGAAATATGGATTTGACCAGGATATGGAACAGAAAACTGGAGTATAATGGGAAAGTGGAATGGAGTGCTAAATGGAAATTAATGTCATAGGGAATAAAGGAAAAACCATGTTATACGAGGAAAGGAATAAAATGGAATATAGTGTAAAATTAAATATTAAGGAAAATAGGAGGAAATCAAAATTGAAATAGGAATGGCTATAGAGTGGAATATAGAATATGCAATGGCCTGAAATAAAATGACTATGGAATATGCGCTGTAAATTTAAAAATACCATCAAATAATGGAATGAAATTTGGAATGAAGTGCAGAATACCAGGTTATTAATGATGGAATAGGAACTGAATAAAAATAGAATATGGAAAATGAAATACTGATGAAGTACAAGATGGACTTAAATAAAGAATAAGTGAATAGAATATGTTCTGGTCATCCACCATTTCATAATAGAGCATTGTGGAACAATGTCCATTTGATTATGTTCATGGATTTTGTAGAGCTAGGATTCTAATAGGGTAGAGCAGTATCTCTCCTCCAAGATGTCTGGGGCCTCAGCTGGGAAAACTTGTGATGGCTTGAGAGTAGGGTCATGAGGCTGTGAGGTCATGAGTGAAGGATAACAATTACTGATGATTCCTAGATTTTGACCATAGTATCTGGGTGAATGGTGGTGCTACTTTGTGGAACTGGATAGTCTTGTAGATTGGGACACTGGGAATCTGTGATTCTGTCCTGGCCATGTTGGTCACTATACCCTCTGTGGTTGTCCTAATCATTTAGGGCTATGAATGCCAACTTACCTCATAGACATTCTCTTAATTCTATAGGTCAACTTTTAGCAATTTCATGGACCCAGTTTTCCTCTTGGGGATGATTTCAGTTTATTCTCTAAGATCTTTCCTCCTTTCTGGAGTCTCTGGGTCTTAGTCATGATTCATGATCCTTGACTGAGTAATAACTAAAATGCCCCCATTTATCTTTGCTCATATGTGTGTGTGTGCAGTAGACTCTCAGTTAACTGGCACCCATGGGGACGGGTAGATGCCAGACAAATGTCACTTCTGGTTGCTTGGGATTTACTATTAAAAATAGGCCTACAAATATATGGTAATGAAAGGAATATTGACTCTGGGTGGTGATCACATAATGAAACACAGACAAGGTACTATAGAATTGTATACCTGGAATCTACGTAACTTTTACTAACCAATGTCACCCTAATAAATTTAACAATAAAATAAATTTAAAAATAGGCCTAAATAATACTATACCTCATACCATACAATACCATACCATACCACCCTATAAACTGTATTACATTGTTATTAAAAATACAGTAATTAAAAGAAAATTAAGACAAGTAAAGACAACTTAATGTAAAACAGTTTTATTATAAAAATAGCTTTGTGAATGTAATGTGCAATTTTAGTTTAACAGTGGTCAATAAACTTTTCAACTTAATGAACTTCACTAGCATAATTTCTTTCACTTCAAGTAACTTAGAAAAACACACACACTTAAACCTGTTACACTAAGGTAGAGAGTTTATTGGGTAGACATCACATCAGGATCTGATGTAGCTAGGATAGGATCAGAAGTAGATGTGGATGGTTTTGGTTCTACAGCAGTAGATGATGCTCTACTGGCAAACTTGCATACAGCTTTCTTGAAAAATGAATAAATATCAGCTTGCTTTGAGGCCTTAATACCTCTCACACAGTCAGGTTTTGCATAATGTGAAGCTGCATAACGTGCTGAGAAGTGAAGAAGAGTTGCTGTTCTGCAAAAACTATTACAGTTTCAAATGCTGTAGTAGCTCTCTGCCAGGATACTTTTTCCACCTCACACACATTGTCATTACTTTTTCCTTCTCTGCAACATTCATTTTTCCACGATTCACAACAGCTTCTATGGTATCTTCTGCATTAAGTGTATGAATTATTGGAATAGCTTCATTCACAGCCAGCCTGTCATTGAATTCATCTCAAGACATTCATTTTGTCATTAGCAGATTCAACTAACTTATCAACTATTAATAACTCGCAGATTTCACCATAAACTTTGCTACTGGAAGCTGCACAATTGATTTTTATTTTTATTTTATTTTATTGTTAAATGTATTGGGGTGACATTGGTTGATAACCAGCTGCACTAATGACTGGGCTTACTCGTGGTATGGCGTGTGGCATGCCAAGTGTAAACTTACATTTTCACTAGAAATTGATTTTAATTTTTATTTAAAGTATTATTTCTTTGATTTTTTGAGAGTGTTGGTTACTTGAGTTCTGGCTAACAGTCATCTATATCTATATCTATATCTATATCTATAAATCTACATATCTATATCTGTATCTTCCACTTACTGATTTGCTCTTCTTTAAGATCTCAAACTTTATGATAAGGAAGTCCCTCTCTAACTTTATTGCCATGTTTTCAGTGCCCTCTCCTTTTGCTTTTCCAGTGCTCTTGTTTAAGAGCTAGTGTATATGTATATGCTCATAGAACAAAAATCTGGAAGAGTGAAGTTTGTTGTCTTATAATTTATATGCAAATGTTTTCAATGAGCATACATTACTCTTGTATTAAAAAAAAGTACAACTATTTGCATGTTTAAAATGATTTTAATGTTTAATTAGATTATAAGCTGTAGTTCTAAAAAAAGAGGCTATCTTATATACTACTAGCTGGATTTATAAGTCCATAGATTCTTGCCAGATGGAAAGTTGATTATGCATATAAAAAGTCTTAAACATGTCCATTTGATGTCCAATTTCTCTTCTAGGCATTAATTCTAAAACACACATATATACTCACAAATGTGATATGCTCAAAAATTATTATTATAGTGTCATTTATTTTAAATCTGAAACAATCTCAATTTCCAATAGGATACTGGATATTCATAGAATCAACTTATGCAGCTTTTATAGGATTTTTTTTGGGGGGGGAGGAATGTTAAACACCAGGAGAAATTGGCTATACACAAGATGCACTCTATCTATGATCTACATTTACATCTATCTATTTATTTTTACCTCTATCTACATTCTAGATATATTATTTCATTCACTATAGTGCAGTTCTCAACTAGGGCCATTTTGCCTCTGGGGTGGGGTGGAGGCTTGGATATGTCTGGAGACTGTCACAGCTGGAGAGGGAGAAGTGCTATTGACATCTAATATGCAGAGGCCAGGGGTGCTCTAAGCCCCTTTAAGGCACAGAAAAGCCTCTAACAACATAGAATTTTCTGAACCAAATCGTCAGTAGTGTCAAGTCTGATAAACTCTGCAGTAGAGCATTTAGATAATTCAGAATAGTTTAAGGCAAAATTTAAACCACAGTCCTACCAACACAGTCATACGGGCTGATCTGTGGTGTACATTTGCAGAGTAGCAGACCTGCAGCCTGTGTGCCCCTGCACCATCTCCTGTGGAAGTCTAAGCTGGCTTGTATAGCTTTCTCCCTTTGTTTCAACCATGTCCACCAATGAGACTGCTAATTCACCAGCTCCCTGCCTGAACAGATTCAAGAACAAGGGGAAAGATGGTACAAAAATGAGGCAGCACAGAATAAAAGTTAATGTGGAGCTGAGAAAAGCTAAGGATGATCAGATGCTGAAAAGGAGAAATATAAGCTCATTTCCTGATGATACTAATTCTCCACTGCAGGAAAAACCACAACAACCAGGGCACTCTACATTGGTCTGTTGAAGACATTGTCAAAGGCATAAAGAGCAACAGTTTGGAAAGCCAGCTCCAGGCTACTCAAGCTACTAGGAAATGGCTTTCTAGGGAAAAACAGCCACTCACAGACAACATAATCCAGGCTGGTTTGATTCCAAAATTTGTGTCCTTTTTGGGAAGAACTGATTTAACCCCATTCAGTTTGAATATGCTTGGACCCTCACTAACAATGCTTCTGGAACATCAGAACAGACAAAGACTGTAGCAGATGGAGGTGCTATCCCAGCATTCATTCCCCTTTTGGCATTGGCCCATACTCACGTCAGTGAACAAGCCGTATGGGATCTAGGAAACATTGCAGGTGATGGCTCAGTTTTCTGAGACTTGGTCATCAAATGTGGTGCAGTTAACTCACTCTTGGATCTTCTTGTGGTTCCTGATAAGTCATCTTTAGTGTATGGTTACTTACGTAATCTTACCTGGACACTTTCAAACCTTTGTCGCAACAAGAATCTTGCATCTTCGTTAGATGCTGTTGAGCATATTCTTCCTACTTTAGTTCATCTCTTGCACCATGATGATCCAGAAGTATTAGCAGCTAGCTGCTGGGCTATTTGCTATACCTTACTGATGGTCCATTGAAATGATTGTGAAAACAGGAGTTGCGATCCAACTTGTGAAGCTTCTATTAGAAAATGAATTGTCCATTGTGACTTATGCACTAGGAGCCATAGGAAATATTGTCACTGGGATAGACGAACAGACTCAGGTTGTAACAGATGTGGAACTTGCCATCTTCCCCAGCCTGCTAACAAACACCAAAACCAATGTTCAGAAGGAAGCAACATAGACAATGTCAAACATCACAGCTGACTGCTAGGACCAAATACAGCAAGTTGTAAATCATGGATTAGACTCGTTCCGTTCCTCATTGGTATTCTCTCTAAGGCAGACTTTAAGAAACAAAAGGAACCTGTATGGTCTGTAACTAACTATACAAGTGGTGAAACAGTTTAATAGATTGTATATATTGTTCATTGTGGCATAATAAAACCATTGGTGAACCTCTTAACTGTGAAAGATACCAAAGTTATTCTGATATCCTGGATGCCATTTCAATTATCGTTCAGGCTGCCGAGAAACTAGGTGAAACTCAGAAACTTAGTATAATGATTGAAGAATGTGGAGGTTTGGACAAAATTGAAGCTCTGCAAAACCATGAAAATGAGTCTATGTACAAAGTTTCATTAAACTTCATTAAGAAGTATTTGTCTGTAAACGAAAAGGAAGATCAAAATGTGCCAGAAACTACCTCTGACAGCTATACGTTCCAAGTTCAGGACCTTTACTTTTTAGGTTGTATAGATGAAGCAAAGTTGTTTGTGGTGAGCTATGTTTGATATAAGTTTGTCTTATTGTTTCTCTACTAAGAATTCTTTCTAAGTGTGGTTTATTATAAGAGCACTTTTTACAACAAAATTATAATCGAACAGTTCCAAATTGCATATATTGTAGGAAACTTCTCCTCTTAGTGGGTTTCTTATTTCTATATGGAGTTTCATCTCTCTCAGTGTCCTGTAAATAAAGATTAAATTCTACCCTTACAAAAATACAGCACAGTTCTACCAGTGATTAATAACTATTCTGAAAATTTTGATGTGTGTATGTTTTCTGTGTTAATTTTGTGCTTTCTAAACAGCAAAAAGTGTATTTATTGAAGTGAACTAATTCATTAAAAATTTATTCTCAAAACATTTTTTTCCCATACAAAATATGCTAGTGTTTGCTTCAGAAATTATGTAACTTAAAAATTGTAATTGCAACTCATTTACATGAAGGAATATTCCACAAATAAGAATCCATCATCTTGGGAAAAAAACTAACTTTGGTTGATGAACACATATTGCAATACATAGATGATGTACTACAGAATTGTAGACCTGGAACCTATTTAATTTTTACTAACCCATGTCATCTCCAATAAATTTAGCAATAAAAAAGAATTCATCATCTATTAATAACTCGCAACCTTCTAATTAAAGCATCAGTTTCTAAATATTTATATATTTGGTTAAAATAAAGAAAAAAATATGACATCATAATGCAAGGTATCTGATATAAAGGGCAACACGTTTGACTAACCAGGTCACAGTAATCTCATTACCACTCCAGTGACTGGTTTGTGAATGGACATTTCTCAGTTGTAGCTAATAAGATATAAATGTAAGTTGCTTTGGGGTCTTTGGAGAAATGTTTCTCAGCTATTAAAAAAAACAAAAAACAAGAGAGAGACAACAATTGATTTATATAAAATAACTTAAAGAATGTCTATACCAAATATTAGAATTAATAAATGAATTTAGTATGATTGCTGGACATAAGGTCAATATTATAAAATTGAGTTGTACTTCTATATATTAATATCAGAAATTATAAAGAAAAAAAAATTTTATACATTTACTGTAGAATCAGAAAACATCAAATACCTAGGAACAAATCTAATAAAAATTCATAAGCTCTCTGCCCAGAAAGCTACATAATATATCTGAATTAAACTAAAAACCTAGATAAATCAGACATATATTTATGGATTAGAAGACAATATTATGAAAATTAAATCAAGGCATTTCTCATCAAAATGTTCTGGTGTATTCAATCTAATCCCAGTTGAAATGCCAGCATTTTTTTAAAATGGAAATTTGCAAAGTGATTCTAAAATATGTATGGATATCAAAGATCCAAGAAAAGCCAAAGTCATTCAAAAGAAGAAATTTAAAGGACTTTCACAGACAGATTGCAAGGCCAACTATAAAACTATATTAATTAAGATACTTTGATTTGTTTATGAGTGACTAACTATCAGTTTCCAAGCCGTGGTATGCATACCTTCAGGTGTACATGCTGGGCCATTCAGGGACATGCAAAAAGTAATCAGGAATGGGGAAAAACAAAAACAAGTAAAAATATGCAAAACTTCAGTTATGGAACAATAAATGTTAAGGGGCCCAGAGCAGTCTCCATAGTTGTACATCATCCATTTTCAACATGGTTTTGTTCCATACAGGTGGGGTGGGGGGCATGCAGGGGGCCTCTCACATGGGAGGCACACCCCACTTTGGCATGCGGGCCCACATGGGCCGGGATTTGATCCTTGATCCCTGGGGCTGCAAAGCAAATGCTTGACCCCCTGAGTCATCCTGGCTGTCCCCCCTCCCCCTACCCCAGGTATTTTCCCCAGGTAAGTTTCCCTCTTGCTCGAAAGTTTAAGGACAGCGATTAGCTTCAAAGTCTTGCATAGTTATCAGATATTTTTCTAGAAATAAACAAGCTCATCTTGGGACTTCAAAACAGCTCAATCACTATATTCAAATAAACTGATAAAATTGAGTCAATGTTTAGAAAACTGGACTTTTGGGGGAAGCTGGGATGGCTCAGTGGCTTAAGCGCTCGCTTTAAAACCCCTGGGGACCAAGGATCGAATTCCGGCCCCCGCCTGTGTGGACCCATGTGCTAAACTGGGGTGTGTTTCCCATGCAGAAGGCCCTGGTTCAGTTCTTGCTCCTTGGTTAGGGCTCTGGCTCTAGGGGGTGTGTCTCCCATGGGAGAGGCCCCCAGCCCAGCTCTGGCCCTGTGCAGCTCCCGCCCACCTGTGTGGAACAAAACCATATTGAAAACTGATGATGTACAACTATGGACACTGCTTTTGGACCCTCCCCCTTCTCTCTGTCTCTTTCTCTGTCAAAAACAGTAACATAAATCTTAAAAAAACAACAACTGGACTTTTGGAAATCGTGTATGGAGAGAAGTCAGCCTGAAGTTTTTGAAACTACACGACTCCTTATCTGAGAATGACTTGTACCTATCCAAAAACGTGACAGGAATATTGTTAAGTCACTTGAAAGGTCTAAAAGTGTCCTTTTTATAAGCATTTTCCACAACATGGAAAAGACAACAACTGGATTGCAGATCCCTTCAATGACGAATTTTTCAAAGAAGCTAAAATATCAATCAATGAAGAAGAGCAGCTAATCGAACTTTCAACTGATTAAGTATTCTGATTTTAAAAATAAGCATCTTGTTACCTTCTAGGTAGATGTCAGTGAGGAGAAATTCAAACAGCTCAGTGAGAAGGCAATCAAATATCTCTCGCCATTTTCTAATACTGAACTAGTAGAGAAAACTTCTTCTTACACTTTCATAAAAAATAAGTACCACATCAAGCTTAATGCAAGTACGCATTTCAGACAGTATCTTACATCTTTTGAGCCTGATTTCAAGAAACTAAATGCATCAAAGCAAGCTCAATGATTTCACTAATAAAGTTTCAATCAGCTAGTGGTCTGTATAACAATTATTATAGACTTTTCATATAGCACAAATAAATATTAATAAATTAAAAGTTTGTTAAATACTTGTCATTATCAATATTTAGCTGCATTACCAATATTTGAAATTAAATCTGTGGTTTCTACTTTTAGTGTAGTAATTTTTCTTTCCTTTCTAATTTATTACCTCATTTCCACTATTTTACATTGAGATAAGTGATGGACAAAAGTATCAGTATTTAAAAACAGCTGTTTTAAAACAAGAGGTACAATTTATAGAAATGGTATAAAAGGGGTATATAAGTGAAAAATGGTTGGGAACCACAGGAGTTGACAAATGACCAATGGGACAAAGAAGAGCTCACAATAAGACACACATACATGGTTACACACATATACATATGGTCACCTGCTTTATAACAAAGGTCCCTATATAGTGGTTGATGGTAAGGATCATCATTTAGTATGGGAAGCTAGACCAATTGAGTATCTATCCATATGGAAAGAATAACTTTGGCCTCTAACTTAAATCACACACAAAAATTAATTCTGGAAGATAAAGCTTATAGAAAATAATGTTTAGCATATTTTAATGACCTTGAAGTAGATGATGATCTCTGAAACATGACACAGAGCACACTGACAATAAAGGAAAACATAAAAAATATATATATTCACACATTCAACAAATATCTCATGCACAGGATAAAATAAAAACAAATAAAAAGTAAATGCAATTTAACATTGGCACAATGTTTCAATAGATACTTTATAAAATAGGACATCAAACTGATCGATAAATAAAAGATTGCCCAAATTCAGTTATCAGGAATTTATGTTTAAATTATGAGATATCAGAAAATATCTATGAAAATAGCCAAAATGACTTCCAATATAAAGCATTGGAGAAGACAGAAAGGAGCTGTAACTCTTACTATTGGTTGGAATGTAAATTGGTACTGTTGCTTGGAAAATTATTTGGCAGTATCTATTAAAGCTAAATTTATGCATTTTCTATACCCCAGTGACTCCATCTGCATTAGTTTTCTATTCATGAATGACAAATTACCACAAACTTAGCGGCTTAAAACGAAGTCTGTTTATTATCTCACACTTCTGTAGGTTCACAAGTCCATGCACTGCGTGGCTGGATTCTCTTCTCAGTTTCTCACAGGGTGAAATCAGCCTGAGAAACCAGTCCAATAGTGCTATGGACAATGATTTGCACATATCTTTCTCATGCCAAGATTTTCAGTGAAGATCTTCCTGTTTCTCTTTTAATGTTTATTTGGTCTCCTATGCTTTTCACAGTCAGCTAATGATTTTGACACACAATTCAATAAATTTTTGCATTGTTTTCATCAGTTCTGCTCCTTCCTGCTCTCGATGACCTTTCTTCATCACTGATGCTTTCTCTCCCATCAGAAAAACATTTGGACACTGCCATTTCCTTCATGGCATTATCCCCATCAACTTGGATTAACCTGTCTCTGATTTCACTTCCACTCTTGCCAAGTTTAAGAAGAAATTTAATGTTTCTTTGTTGTTCTAATTCAAGTTCTGAAATTGTTGCAATGGCACACGATGTTTTACTTAGTCTACCTATGCAAATGTTATTCTCATCAAAAACATCCTCACAGACACATTCAGAATAATATTTGACCTAATATCTGGGCACCCAGGAGCCCAATGAAGTTAACGTAAGATTACAAATTGAACCAAGCATTTTGACACATCCATAAATTCACATTCATTTTAAAATTCTTCTTGCATTTTAGCTAAATGCCCTATTTCCCTGTTTTCTTATTTGTAATATGGAGCTCTGAATAATTTCACTTTGGTATTTGCATGTTAACTAATGACCTTTAAGGTTACATGTTGAAAGGACAAAACAGATCAGCAAGCAATTTACACTCTTTGCTGCAAAGGTGAATTTTGCTCCATGTGGCAGGGAGACTTTATAATACCAAATATTTATGAAATATTTACCACATCTTGCAACTCCTTTAGGAAGCTCTTTAAATGCTTTACTAAATTTGGTTAGCAAAACACCAAGAGATACGTGCCATGATTACCTCCATTTTCATATGAAGAAACTGAAGTACAGAAACAAAGCAATTTATCTAAGACAACAGCTTATATATGAGAAGCCCAGGACTGGAACCTATGGCTTTAGAACCAATGTTCCTATTTAGTGTGACAATATAATTTATCATGCAAACCAGTTAATATAATTTATGATCCAGACCAGAATGAAAGACTGGGGGAAGACCTGACATCTTGCATAGAAACACTTTGTCTGTTAATGGCATGAAGTTATTATCTAATATGTCCCATCTTACACTAGGTAATGTTTTGACAACAGGACCAGAAATACAGTCACTTGGAAGAGACTTCTCTTA
>PVKE010043190.1:0-13463 GCA_004027555.1 Craseonycteris thonglongyai | reverse complement strand
TACCAGGATGGGGGGGAGGGGGGAGGACAGTTGTGGGGGGAGGTGGGAGTGGGCACTAGATATAAGGTGATGGAAGGGGAACTGATACTGAGTGATGGGCACATAATACGATGTATGAATGATGTGATGTGGACTTATATATCTGTAAACTGTCTAATTGTTACCAACCAATGTAACCTCATCAAATTTAACAATAAATTAAAAAAATAAAAAATAAAAAATAAATTTAGAAATAATGACATAAGTTTAAAAATTTTTTGCCCAGAAAAATCAAGGCTAAATTAAATAAACAGAGGGTTAGATTAATAGGAAAGGTGATACAAAGAATTTTATTAGTACATTAATTTTCTTCAAGTTAACCTTGGTATACTTTCATGAAAATTATAGGCTGAAAAATATGGCTCAAAGAAATTTAAGATTTGGTTAAATAGACAAAAAAATCCAAGCAAAGAAATAGCTAATGAACTATAATAATTGTGTTTTCAATGCTATAATAAATGCTTAAACATAAGAAAGAATATAAATATAAAGGAGATAATGATTACTGGTCAAAAATAATTCAAATAATAGATAGCTTTAAACTTGTGATTTCATGTGTGCTTTATAGAGAATGAGAATTTTACATTTTATTACCAAGTTGAAATATTAGTTGACCCTATTATTGGTATATAGTAAATAAATTCCATTGCCGCATGAATATTTTTACACTGTGGTATTCAATAGGACCATTCAAAATACTCTAGTTCTCTTCTAGATATATAATAAGGTTATACTTTTTTCCTCTTTATGAAAAGTTTTTTACATAATTTGTTTTCTTTTCATGACAATATGATTTTATCTGGCCAATGAAATGTGACGAGAACAGAAGTAATATTTTTACGAGTTAGATATAATTCACCAGATCCCTTCCTCCTCATCCCAGAGGTCATGGAAGCAAACATATTGATGGAATCATCAGTTTGATTTCCTAAGTGGGAATAATAAATAAAGTCCTTCTGATGACTAATGTCACATACGTATCATGAGCAAAAAGTGAAACTTTATTGATTAATCCACTGATATGTGATACTACAGCATTACCAAACTTATCCTGACAGTTATTTCCTCCTAAAGCAATTCATTTTTTCACAAGTTAAAAGGGCCGCATATAAAAATGGTCCTGGGAAAAGAAATGTATTTTCTATTTCTTAACTGTGTTCTGGTTTTAAAGTGTCAACTCAATGAAATGTAATAGGAAATTAATAATTGAAGTTGGTTCCCCTACCCATCAGTAGGCATAGACAATTCTGCTTAGGAATGAGAGATTCAGCCAAAGGACTTTAAAAATAGCTTCTACTTAGGAAGAGCACAGAAATCCTCCTACAACGTCATCACATCTTTAAAAACAAAATTTGTGTCAGCATGGATGAAGTTTCATTTTTTCCCCATTTTTAAAATATGGAAATCTAGAGGGCTACAGAAGAAAGTAAAATTAAGGAATACATTTACAAGTCTAAAATGAGAAAATAACAGAAAATATAATCAATATGTGACCCAGAAATATATAGTGTGGTGGACTCAAATAGACTTTTAATGTAGTCTTGGGATATTACAGTTGAAATAATCAGAAATATTTCTATGAGAAAGCAAGTATGAGTTGACTACCAGAGTAGATTGAAATAGAAGAGAAAACAGAACATATATTTGGTAGTATAAACCATTTAGAAGCAGGTTAAATATGATAAAACAGTGGTTGATTTAGAAATAATTACAGAAGAAGGTAATAATACATCTATAATGATTGCACAGAGGTCTTGTAAAAGTCAGTGTATTTTTATGAGGTCTCATAACTGGTAAAATAAAGGTGATACAGAGGCTCTTGTTTGGAACTAGAATCACTTCTGGAGAGGTAGATGTGATTCGGAGGAAGAAATCTTTTTCTTCCTGGCATGCAAATGCTAATGAAGTAATTTTAGAAAGCATGTACTAGGGTCGACATTGATCATACTTGGCAGAACTGACTGAATATGTGTAACCTCAACAGCATATTGAAATGAGGAAGGAGAAGTAACAATTTGTTGTTCAGTGGTTGTGTGGACAGTCACATTTAGGCATGTAATTTTGGTTTAGGCAGCAAAGTTGTTGAATTTCTGTTCCAGTAGGAAATATAAATACATTAAAAAAGAAAAATTTTGTAGAAATACATGCTGCAATAAAATCAAAGCTAAAGAAATCTTATTAAAAATAATATTCTAGTCTGCTTAGAATGGCTAGGATATAACCAGCCATATAAGATGAAGAATTGTTGAGAAATTTTTTTAGTTCTAAGTATGGAGTGACTACCACTTATGTGAAAAAAGTCACTGAATTCAGGTGTTATTTAATGGGAAATAAACATAAGAATAGTGAGAATCAAATGGCAGCGAAAAAACAGCGATTGAGTTATAATTTCTCTAATGGATAGCAGGCAGTAGAGATTGTAATTGGACATTTAGACATAGGATTGAGACGTTTGGGAAAGTATCATGGTTGATTTGTATGTATGATTTTCTAATAATTTTCCTTCAAACCCCAATCACATAGAATTTGTTGAGAAAAACAATAACTTCTAGGAACTATGACAGCAAGACACATACCTTCAAAATTATATATTATAGAAAAACTAATCCAAAAGATGAGGATTCAAATAAAATGCAGAACATGATAAACATTTGATAGGAGGAAGAGCAGCAGGAAATAGAAAAATCCACTACATATGGAGGCACAGAAAAGTCTGCCAAAGTCTTGATATATGTTAGATGGTCTCCTATTCACTGGTGTGATAGTTTGGACTCCCAAAGACTGCCCTCCCCACCCCCCACCCCTAGCAACAAAAGACTGCACCTATGTTTCAAATATTTTCCACTGACCTTTGCAATTCATGGAGTAGTATGCCAAGCTTAGGATGAGGCAACAGAATCAAGAGAAATTACTCTGGAATACTTCAGCCCTTCACTAACTATAAGGCGCCCTATGAAGACTAAGAGTGGGGATAGGACGAATGATGAAAGTCAGAAGTTCTTATGCAAAAAAAAATTAGTATAACTAACAAACCTCTTGCTTGACAGATCAAAGGAAAGAGAAAAGAAAATTACAGTAGCAGGAATGAAAGAACGAGCCTGACTAAAAAGTTTATAAATAATAAAGGACAATTAGTAAATATTATGAAAAATATAGTGATAAATTTAACAACCTAGGTGTAATGAACTGATTTTTTTGAAGATACATACTATCAAAAATAACTCAAAAATAGAAAAATTCAATAGCTCTATATAGTCATACCTCATTTTATGCATTTTGCTTTTTTACAATTTGCAGATACTACTGAATTTTTTATAAATTGAAGGTTTGTGGCAACCCCACATCAAGCAAATTGAAAACCTTTTAGATGAGAAGCCGGGATGGTTCAGTGGGTTAGGAGCTCACTTTGCAGTGCCGGGGACCAAGGATCAAATCCTGGGCCCCGGCCTGTGCGGACCCATATGCCGAACTGGGGAGTTCCCCCAGTTCAGTTCTCTCTCTGTCTCTGTATCTCTCTCTCTCTCTCTCTCTCTCTCTGTCAAAACCAATAAAAAAAAAAAAAACCTTTTAGAAAGAACTTCCCATTGTAAATGTGATTAAGAACATTCATAATTAATGGGAAGAATTGAAATATTAACATTAGCAGTTTAGAAGAACTTGACTTTAATCCTCATGAATGACTTTGAGGGTTTCATGATTTCAGTGGAGGAAGTAACTACAGATATGGTAGAAATAGCAAGAGAACTAGAATTAGAATTGGAGCCAAAGACGTGACTGAATTGCTATAATCTCATGACAAAACTAACAGATGAAGAGTTGTTTCTTATGGATGAGCAAAGAAAGTGGTTTCTTGAGAAGGAATCTACTCCTGGTAAAGATACTGTAAAGATTGTTGAGATTACAACAAAAATTTTAGAATATTACATAAACTTTGTTGATAAAGTATGGCAGAGTTTGAGAGAATTGACTCAAATTTGGGAAGAATTTCTACTGTAGATAAAATGCTATGAAACCTCATATGCTATAGAAAAATCATTTGTGAAAGGAAGAGTCTATTTATGCTGCAAAGTTTGCTATTGTCTTATTTTCATAAATTGCCACAGCCACTCCAACTTTCAGCAACCACCACCCTGATTAGTCAACAGCCATCAAAATTGAGGCAATAAACTTCACTAGCAAAAAGATTACAGTTCTCCCTCTGAAGGATCAGATATTGGTTAGCAATTTTTAGCAATAAACTTTTTCCCTATTACAGTTGACATATAATATTATGTTAGTTACAGATGTACAACATAATGATTAGACTTTTGTATACGGTAACTTATAAAGTGATCACCTTATAATTTTTAACTTCCTTTTTAAAAAAAAATTTTTTATTGTTTTTGACAGAGAGAGAGAGAGAGAGAGAAAGAGAGATACAGAGTCAGAGAGAGAACTGAACTGGGGGAACTCTCCAGTTTGGCATATGGGTCCGCATGGGCCAGGGCCGGGATTCGATCCTTGGTCCCCGATGCTGCAAAGTGAGCACTTAACCCACTGAGCCATCCCGCTTCCCCCACCCTATAATTTTTAGTTTAGGTATGTCTAGATTTTTAGACCTAATTTAATTGCACAATTAATAGACTACAGTATAGTGTAAACATAACTTGCATATGCAATGGAACCAAAAAAAATCATGTAACATGCTTTATTGTGATATTCACATTATTGGAGAATTCTGGAACTGAACCTGTAATATTTCCAACATATTTCTATGTCAATTTAAAAAATGTAATTCATAGTTAAATATCTTCTTACAAAAAGATTACAAGCGCAGATGTCTTCAATGGTGAACTTGCAAAACTAAAAAAAAATATACCAATTTTACATGTACTTCTATGTTTTCCCGAAAGTAAGACATCCCTCGAAAATAAGACCTACTTACAGTTTTGCCTCTCGCTGAAATACGTATAAGGCATCCCCCCGAAAATAAGACCTAGCGCATCATTGGGAGCAAAAATTAATATAAGACACTGTCTTATTTTGGGGGAAACAGGGTATTTGAGAAAATAGAGTAGGAGGGAATACTTTCTTATTCATTTTTATGAGTTATCACTACTCTGATATGCAAACTAGGTAAAGTCTTTACAAGAAAAGAAAGAGTAGACAAATATTTCTTATACATATATAGACAAAACTATTAAAAAACAGTATGTATAAAAATAATGTACTGTGACACAATATTTATTCCACAATGCAAATTTGATTTAACCATTCAAAATTAGTCAATGTATTTTATCACTTTAATGAATAAAAGAGAAAACCCGAATGATGACTTTAATAAATGCAGAAAAATGCATTTAACAAAGTTTAACACTCACTTATGGTAAAATTCTCAGCAACTACAAATAGAAATCATTCTCTATCAGTGATTTTAACAACAAAATCTAAGGCTATTCTCATAATTAATGAAGAATTTGAATGCAATTTTCTAAAATTAGGAACAAAGAATGATCTAATTTTACTACTTTATTCAATATTGTCCTCTATATTTAAGCTATTGCAATAAGGCAGAAAAAATGCAGAAGTGTCATAAAGGAAGAAGTCAAACCATTAGTATTTATGGACACTATGATTATGTAGGCAGAAAATGATACAAAATTTACAAAATTCTACAAACTAAAAAAAATCACAAAAAAATAACAAAAAATTTTCTGGTTCACAGGATTTAACATCAATATACAAAAATGGATGGTATTTTTATAATCTAGCAAGGAAAAATTTAAAGTGGAATTTAAATAAAATATTTATTTCATGAAATAGAAGACTATTTTCCCCCAAATAATCTATAGATCCTACATAATCCAATCAAAATCTCAGCATTTTAGTGAGCAACAAACTGATTTAAAAATGTATAAAGATATTTTTAAAATATAGAATAAAAATAATCTTGAAAAAAATATTTGAAGGAATTATACTACCTGACTGCAAAAGTTGCTATAATAATGAAAAAAAAAAAAAAAATGTGGTGCTTGAGTAAGAATGAAAAGTTTTAATGAGAAAGAAAAGAGAGTACAGAAATAGGTGCTCATTTTTTATTAAGGTATCAAATCAACATAATGAGAGAAAATTAAATATCTTCATTTAATAAAGATGTGGGAATAACTAGGTAAACAGTAAAGTTAAATATTTACTCATTACACAAAAATTAGTTTGAGATGAATGATAGACCTAAATGTATAAACTAAAACCATACAACTTGGAGAGGTAAACATAGAACACTATATTTTTCATTCTGGGGTTAGTGATGGTATCTCAAAAAGACAAACACTAATCATGAAGGAACATAATTAATATATTGGACTTCATGAAAATGCTTCATTTTTAAAATGTGAACCCTCAAGCCACAGGATTAAGAAATATTTGCAATACTTATTGACAAGGAACTCAAATCGGGGTCATATAAAGAACTAGAAATCTTTATATTAAAAGAAATAACCCAAAAGACTTGACTAAACCATGAAAGCATAGAGATGTGCTTAACATTTTAGTTCTCATAGAAATGCAAATAAGAACCACCATCAAACATTCAAAGAAACAATAACTTATATCATTTGCAAATATGTCCAGAGGAAATTGTGCTTGCTCAGGTTGATATGGTTGTAAACACAAATTCTTTCAAAAAAGACTAAGAAACATTTTTTCAATTTATTTTATGATGATAAAACCTGACAAATACGTTGTATATAAAGAAAATCATAGACTAATATCCCTCATGAATAAAGACAATATTTCTTAACAAAATAATAGCAAATCCAATAATATATTTAAAAAGATAATATACCATGAACAAGAGAAGTTTGCCCAGGGAATACAAGGCTAGTTTAACTATCAAAAATCAAACACCTTAAAAAAATATGAGAAAAGAAGACCATATGAATACAAATGCCATTGTACTGAAGTCCTCTCTAATGTGAAAAGCAATGAAAAGATACTATAGGCATATCAATTAGGGAAAGAACAATATTTGCTATATTTGAAGATTCCATGACCACATACATAGACAATCCTAAGGGATATCAAAAATTTTATTGAAATTAATTAGTGAATTTAGTTAGTATACAACATACAAAAATCAGTTATATTTCTATATAGACTAGCAATAAACAACAAGAATAAAACTTAAAAAAAATACAATTTATAATAGCATCTAAAATATGAAACAGAGAAATAGTTTATTTTAATATCTGTAAAATATTTACATCAAATATTGCAAGTTGTTGCTGAGATAAATGAAAGAAGACACAAATTAGGGAAGAGATATATGATGTTTATATATTGGAAAACTCAATATTGTTAAAGTTTCAATTCTTTCCAAATTGATCTATAAACCTCATACAATTTTAATTAAAATCCTAGCAGACCTTTTTCCATAGAAATTGCCAAGATCTTTCTAACATTTTATGCATGGAAAAAAATTAAAATAGGTAAAACAGTTTTAAAAAACAAGAAAAATGGGAAAGCTGGGATGGCTCAGCGGGTTAAGCTCTTGCTTTGAAGCCCTGAGGACTGAGGACAGAATCCCGGCTTCAGCCCAGGCGTACCCACATGAGGAACTGGGGTGTGCTTCCCGAATGTGGTGAGGCCCCCAGTTTAGTTCAAAAAAAGAAAATTAAAAAAAAAAAACCACACACAAAAAAACCAACAAACAAAACACACAAGAAGAAACAAGAAAAAAATTAGACACGTTAACTGATTTAAAGGTGTACTATAAATCTACACTAAACAAGGAAATATGATTTTGGCATAGGAGAAACATATAGATCAAGGAAAGAGAAAAAAGTCCTACTACACATGGGTTTGTTCCAAGGTTTTCTATTCAAAATGGGTCAGGGGAATTAAATGAGAATGTCAAAATATGGTGGTGAACAACTGGCTACATATAATACATGGAAAAAAAAATTTCAACTCTTAATACAATGCACAAAAGTTAAAAATCAATAATGCACCCAAATGTAAGCACTAAAATAATAAAAGCTTTGGAAAAAGCAATTAGGAATAAAACTTTGCTATTTAGCATAGACAAATATGTCTTAGGTATATATGTGCAAAAAGCATGGACCATAAAAAATAATAAATAGAATTTTATCAAAATTAAAACTTTAAATCTCTGAAATACACCATTAAGAAAATGAAAAAGAGGGGAAGACGGGATGGCTCAGTGGGTTAAGTGCTCACTTTGCAGTGCCGGGGACCAGGGATCAAATCCCGGCCTTGGCCCGTGTGGAACCATATGCTGAACTGGGAGCTCCCCTAATTCAGTTCTCTCTCTGTCTCTGTCTCTCTCTCTGTCTCTGTCTCTCTCTGTCAAAAATAAAAATAAATAAATAAAAATATATAAAAAAGAAAATGAAAAAGTAAGCCACAGACTAGGAAAAATATTTGCAACAACAAATTTGACCAGGGTATTGCCTGCAGGTTTAATTTTTAAAAATCTTTTGATGATTAGAAGATTGAATTAAAAAAAAAATGGCAGTTTTGAACCAGCACTTCAAAAAGGGAGATATATGAATGGTCAATAAGCACAAACTAATATTCAACATTTTTGATCATTAATAAAATGCAAATTAAAATACTTTGAGCTTTCTCTACACACTCACTAGAATGATTAAATACTGACAGTTTCAAGTGTTGGTGAGGATGAATAGCAAATGGAATTCTCATTTATTGCTAGTAAAATTACTTTGTCTAACCATTCTGGAAAGCGTTGACAGTTTTGTATAATGATAAAATACAACTATTATAAAACCTACCAATTCCATTAACTTATCCAAGAGAGAAGAAAACATATATCTATACAAAGACTTTCATTAGAATGTTCATAGCAGCTTTATTCATAATAAAATAGGAATGCTCAATAATCATCAAGAGATGAATTGATAAATAAATTGTGGTATATTTGTATAGTGGAATACTATACTTAAAGGGAATAGACTATTGATGTATATAACAACTACATCATTTAAAGAAAATAGACTACTGATATATGCAACAGCATGGACCCCAAAAGTTTCACATGCAGTGGGACTTCATTCATATGACATTTTAGAAGAGGCATAATTAAGCGAATTTGTGGTTGCCCTAGTTGGAGGTAAGAAATATTGTCTGCACCGGGGCACATAGAAACTTTGTAGGGTGATGAAAATATTCTATATAGTGTTTATGTTTGGGATTATAGAATTGTATGCATTTGTTAAAAATCATTAAACTCTACATTTACATGGATTAATTTTATTTCTATATAAATGATACCTCAATATATTTGGTTTAAAAATATGCCTATGACTTCAATTCCTAAGATTCTTCCTTGACCAGCCCTAATTTTCAATCGTCCTTTTTTTTTTGTTTCTGACCTATCTATGTTTTATTAATTTTCCATATCCTTCAAAACTTTTTTGTCTTTGGAAATTTATTTGCATTTCCAATTATGGGCCACTTATCAATCCTTCAGTTCAGTTCAGTTTTGATAATATGTAAAAAATCTTCATTTGGGAAAGTCAAATATGGTAGCTATAGCTTCGGAATAAATTGTGGGATATTAGATTTTGATAAAATAGAGATTTATATACCATGAATATGGTTTGGAAGAGTTAGTTTTAAAAGATCATGTGGAAGGAAGCCAGGATAGCTCAGCAGGTTGAGCACTTGTCTTGCAACTGCAAGGTCTGGGGATTGAATCCTGACCCCGTCCTGTGCAAACCCATATGCTGAACTCCAGCTTAAGTGGTAACCACCAGGACGGCAGTGAAGGTTCTCTTCTCCCATGTGGGAGGCCCCTGGTTCAGTTCCTGTCCCGCATGGCCCCCCATATACCTGTGTGGAATGAAACTATGTCACAACCAATGTACAACTATGGAGACTGCTCTGGGCCCTCCCAAATTCTATCTCTCTCTTCTCTCAAATCATAAATATTCTTAAAAAAAAAGTTCTTGTGACATTCAAGCTATGTAATTTATGGGAAGTAGTTTGATTTTTATATTGTTTTAAACTTTTAGTACATATCAAAACAACCTGGAGAGCATGTTACTATGAAGATGGTCTGAGGTAGGTTCTGGGATGTTGATATTTTAACAAGCCTTCAGGTCATGTGGATGTAGGTGGTTTTCTGAGCAAATTAAAAAAACCCAGGTTTATTGGAAAAAAGTGAACTTGGCCTGTTTTGGAAAAGAATATGTGCATGTGCTTGGTGGTCATGAGTGTTAGGGAGTATTCTTCTCATTGATTTTGTATCCCAGCTCTGCTATATTCAAATTATGTTACATTGATTAATCACCTAAACTCTTTTAATATCACTTTCATTTTTCCTGAGTGAAAAAAATTATAGCTATCCCTGAGGTTTATATGTACTAATCAAAAATGTGATGTTTGTTAGGCACCCAAAACTGGCTAGGTGTATAGTGCAGTTTATTTTAAAAACAACATACACATTTTAAGTGGGTTTTTTTTCAATTACACGTGACATACAATATTATATTAGTTTCATGTGTACAACATATTGACTAGATATTTATATAACTTAGGACATGATCACAGCAACAAATCTAATACCCAACTTACACTACACATAGTTATTACAATATTATTGACTGTCTTCCTTATACTATTTGAATAGTTTACATCTCTCTAAGCGTTTTGTAAATACCAATTTGTACTTCTTCATGCCTTCCTCTTTTCACCCATCCTGCCAACCCCTTCTCATCTAGCAACCATCAAGTTCACCATTGATATCTATGAGTTGATTTGTTTTGTTTGTTCATTTAATCAGTTCTTCAGATTTCATATATGAGGTATGACAATCCTAGAAAATGTGCTACATACCTCATTGCCAAATATCACTATGGTCACCTTCTAAGTACTCCTCTTGGGAAGCTATGCACTAATGCCACTGCCTAGTCCACCTTTCAAAGCAATTTTGGAACTCTTTTTCTGGAATGGCCATTAGAACCATTGTTGTATCACCCTTGACCTACTGAATATCATCAAAATGTCTTCCTTTCAATATTTTCTTTATCTTAGGGTAAAGAAAAAAGTTATTGGCCAGATCAGGTGAGTAGGGAGGGTGTTCCAATACAGCTATTTGTTGGTTGGTTAAAAATTTCCTCACAGACAGTGCCCTGTAAGCTGGTGGATTGTTATGACCCAAGAGCCATGAGTTGTAGGTTGTTTTTGCCTAACTTGTTCATGAAGCTTTTTCAGCACTTCCAAGTAGTCAACTTAGTTGACTATTTGTATGGTTGGTAGAAATTCATCATGAAAAATCTCTCTAATAACAACAAAAAAAAATAGCAACATTGTTTTGATTCTTGATTTTGATTTTTGGAATTTTTTGGTCATGGAGAATAGTTGATTTCCATTGTGCACTTGGACTCTGTTTCAGGGTCATATTGCTTTATTACCAGTGACAATTCAGCCCAAAACACCATCTTCCCTCTCCAAAAGGTCTTGGCAAACTTACTGTCTGCTTTTGTTCATTAGTGAGCTCTTTCAGGACCATTTTGGCACATGCCTTTCTCAAGCCAAGATTTTCAGATTTTCCTGTTTCTCTATTGATATTTATTTGGTCTGTTATGCTTCTCACAGTCAGCCAATAATTTTGACACACAATTTGACCAATTTTGTGATGTTCCTGATTTTACTTCCACTTTTGACAAGTTTCACAGGAAATTTAATGTTTGTTCATTGCTCTAATTCAAGCTCCAACATTCTCATGATGGCACACAAAAATGTGCAACAATAATGAATGCCACTCATCAAGACACTGCCCCACATGTCAACACAAACACAGCTGTGAGACACTGATATACCAAGGTTATGAAATCTTATGAAGTTGTTTGTACGGTTCTGCCAATGTAAGCGCATGGTGGCAAGTTCGAGAACTTAATTGTCAGACCCTGTGGCATTTGTGTTTCTCAGTCTGACTTATTCTACTCATAACCATACCCTCTAGATTCACCCATGTTGTTGAGCATAGAAAGATTTTATTATTTTTATGACTGTGTTATATTCCATTGTATATATATGTACTGCCTGTTCCTTATCCGTTCATCCATTGATGGACACCCAAGTTGCCTCCATATCTTTG
The DNA here is from genome assembly GCA_004027555.1 of Craseonycteris thonglongyai. Classification (NCBI taxonomy): domain Eukaryota; kingdom Metazoa; phylum Chordata; class Mammalia; order Chiroptera; family Craseonycteridae; genus Craseonycteris; species Craseonycteris thonglongyai. Next base: position 1,303 of record PVKE010043190.1, on the reverse strand, counting down.
CTATTGTGAATAATGCTTCAGTGAATATATAGATGTGCATGTCCCTTCAAAGTATTGTTTTGGGTTTCTTTGGCTAAATATAAAAAAATGGGATTACTGGGTCTTTCGTGGTCTCCTTCTGTAATCTTAGTTTTAAAGTCTATTTTGGGGGGTGCAGGAATAGCTCAGCAGGTTGGGCACTTGCTTTGAAACCGCAAGATCTGGGAATCAAACCACAGCCCTTGTCCACACAAGCACATATGCTAAACTGCAGCACAACTGGTAACTGCCTGGATGGCAGCGAAGGTTCTCACCTCCAGTTCAGTTCCCACCCTGTATGGTGCCACATCCACCTATATGGAATGAAACTATGTTACAACTAATGATGTGATAGTATGAAGACTGGTCTGGACTCCTCTCTCTCTTTCTCTCTCTCTCTCTCTCTCTCTTTCTCTCTTTCCCCAATAAATATAACTTTAAAAAAAAGTCCATTTTGTCTGTATTAATTATTGATACCCAGGTTCCCCCCACCACATTTTTATGAAGTATCTTTTTCCATCATTTACTTTCGTCTGTGTGTGTCCTTCAATTTGAAGTGAGTCTCTTATAGGCAGCATATGTATAGATATGTAGTTATTGCTATTTTATTATTTATATTTTTGATCTTGTGTGTGTGTGTGTGTGTGTGTGTGTGTCTTAAAGAAGCCTCTCTAACGTTTCTTGTACTGCTGGTTTGGTGGTGATGAATTCCTTTAGCTTTTTCTTGTCTAGAAAGCTTTTTATCTCTTTGATTCCAAATGATAACTGTGTTGGGTAGAGTAGTCTTGGTTGTAAGTCCTTGCTTTTCATCTCTTTGACTATTTTTTGTCAATCCCTTCTGGCCTGCAACATTTCTGTTGAGAAATCAGCTAAAATTTTTATGGTAGCTCCCTTGTAGGTAACTCACTGCTCTTCTCTTGCTGCTTTTAAGAGTCTCTGGTTGTCTTTAAACTTTGGCATTTTAGTTGTGATGTGTCTTGGTGTGCCTTTTTTACATTCATCTTGTTTGGGACTCTGTAATTCCTGGACTTGTATATCTATTTCCTTCTTTAGCTTAGGGAAATTTCCTACCATTATTTTTTCAAATAGGTTGTCAATTCCTTGCTCTTTCTCGTTACTTTCTGGTGATGTCCCACTGGCCTCTTAAACAATCCTCACTTTCTTTGTATTCTTTTTCTTTTTGCTGTTCTAATTAGGTATTTTCTGCTACCTTATCTTCCAAATCACTAATTCAAATGTCTGTTTCATCTAATTTACTGTTGATTCTCTCTAAATGTCTTTTTGT
>PVKE010043189.1:0-13463 GCA_004027555.1 Craseonycteris thonglongyai | reverse complement strand
TTCAAGGAATTAGCTCTTTTGCTCCCCAGTATATCCAGTTACACGTCTTATTATCTTCAGAATGTCCTTTTATCAGCCCCATCCCACTTTTAATTGATGAATGAGACAGAGAGAGGGAAGGAAACAAAGAAGGGTAGAATGAAGGGAGGGAGAGAAAGAGAAAGAGAAAGAGAGAGAAAATGTTTACTTTGGTGTGATCAAAAATTACATTTACTAGATAGTCTAAAATACAAGCCCAAGTGGAAGAACAATGCAGGCACATTGGAGGAATTCTGATCAAGGGAGTCTTGTTGCTGCACACAACTTTCCTCATGTTTTTAAGCGGAGTAAGAAAGTAGTTTTCTAAACTTGTATGTGGCCTAACATTATCGTGGTGGAAGAAAAAAACCTTTGTGATTCACCAATTCTGGATGTTTCTATCTGATGGCATCATTTGATTTATCTAATTGATAGCAGTACATGTCCAGATTAATCATTTGGTTACTGGGAAGCAGCTCAAAATACAGAATACTGTTGAAGTTCCACCTTCTGGATGGGAACACCTTGAGTGATGAAGTGTTTGCCTTTGGTGGAGATGTCAGATTGTTCTTGGAATGGTTTTTTGCTAACAAAGAAATATTTTTGAGCATGAAATCATGAAGTTGCTTGAAAGATGGCAAAAGATAATTAGACAAAATGGATAAAAAATTGTTAAATACAGTTTTTGCAAAAAAAAAAAAAAGTTTTCTTATTCCCCTAAATCCCAAATATGTCAAGGTCCGTGAGCCTACCTTACCTCTGATGTGAGTATTAGAAAATGCTGACAGGAACAGAGCATTGTGAGTGGGGAAGGGAATATGGTTTGCAAATGTTCTTCAATGTGCAGTCTTGAAAACACTGAACAGTTTATTGAATGTTAGTCACCAAACTCTCAGAGCTCTGAAGCGCTGTTAGATCCTTACCCCTAACTGTCTTATCGACTGGGGTCTCTGCTTCATCAAGGGACTCAGGAATGAGGCAAAGCTGTCAAGAGGACATAAAGATTACCCCCAATCGCTGACAGCAGATGGTGGTTAATGGCAAATGTTTTTAACGGAGCTTTATTGTTCCAGGTTGAGGCATTAACATGTCGCTGTGGGGTTTTTCTGGCTTTATTTATTTATTTTCTATTTTAAAAAGTCACTTTGTAGAATGACAGTGTGACATGCATTGTAATTTTTGCCTGCACTGAGTTCCCAAGTTGTATTTGTCTCCTGGATTTCCTAATATGAGGGTGACATTTGGGATCTGCCGAAAGAGAGGCTGTATTATTTCAAGCCTTGACAATTAATAAGGAAAACATAAAGTCTACTAAATCAGACCAAGGAATTATTCCCTATTTTCTGAGTGATTGCAAGAGCTTTGAAATCAAAGATAACCTGTTTGTACATGTGAGGTGAGTTTTACAGCCTTCAATGTGAACAGCCCCAAACCTATTGGTGCCAGCTACAACTGTTAAGTAACCTTAGAAGAAAAAGCTTCTTAACACTTTTATTTCTCTAACAAAGCAACTTTAGTCATTGCAGATTTAAATCTGATTTCTGAGTGATTATCTTTTTGTTTGATTTCTAAACCCCAACTATTTTGTTGGACTCCAGCAAGTTGTGACTGAAGCACAGGGCAATTGATTAATGCAGGCACACGACCAAAAACACAAAACAAAACAGCACAACACAAAACAAAACAAGCAAAAAAAAAAACCCCAAAACAGCTAAAAATAGAGAAAGTCCAAAACCTTTTCTAACACTTTTCTCCTCATCAGAGTTCATCCCAGTTATAAACAGAAGAAAATCATAGCAAGTGAGAAACTAGCCTACCTCCCACACACTTTGCTCTAGTCCAGAGACCTAGGGAGTCTCAGACTCAGCAGCGCAGATGTGAACACTGGTAGAAAGTTAAGGGACAGCAGCGATAGTGAGGTAGCACTGCATTTCCAGAATCTCCATACAAATCTGAAATACATTGCTAGGCTTTAGAATATTTTTTCTCTACACTCCTGCCTTCTCACACCTCCCTTGCCAAATAGGTAAGACATATCTTCCTGTCTTTGTAAAACTAGATGCTGTGGAGTTGTGATGATGGGGTACGTTGGCACCCACTTGCAACCAGTCTTCTGTGGTTGTAATTAGACTGGTTGGAGGGAGGAATAGGATGGGCGATATTCTTGGCGTGTTTTCTATTTTGGCATGAATTTTCAGAGCATGGACTTCCTAGGAAGAAAATTCCAGAGCGAGTCCTTCCTTCTCACATAGACACTGCCCCTGCTGCACTGGCATTCAGACCCCAGACCTACCTCTGTGTGTCCAGGACAGTTTCACAGTTGGAAGCCCGAGCTCCTTGGCCACCAGCTGTTTCCAATTTTAAGAGAAAATAACAAACAAGCGAACAAAACAGAAGATCAGGTTCTTTTCTCTGGCAGTCAGCTGCTGCTTAGAACTGTTGTGCTCACGCAGGAAAAGAGGGAGAGAGCCTGCCTCCCATTTTTAATTGCAAAACAAGCAGCTCAGCCTCTGAGACTCTACTATTGCCACAGGGTGAAGGTGCCAAATAAACAGATTTTCCACAGCCCCCCTTCCTTCCTGCAGAGTCAAGCATCTTGGACGGGATTTGTACTGCAGGAGAAAAAAACAAAAACAGAATTTTGTACTTGTTTAATGCAGCAAGAGCTCCATTACTAATTAAGCCACAGCAATCTGAACATGGACTTGTCGGTTAATGTGTACCTCCAGCTGGATTAAAAGTTTCTGTTGAAATGGTCATGGAGTTTTTGTGCCTCAGATAGAATTTTAGAAGTAGCCTGATGTCACATTGTATAGGATCCTCATTTCACATCCATCATCTGTCCCCCACGAGGCTGTTTGGGAAGTTAGTTCTCTCAAATCCCTTCTGCCTCTGGCCTTCAAATCTCACAAAGGCCGGTAGAGTGAGTCGTGACTAAACTAAGACCCTTAAGATTGCTATTGTATCAATTAGATGACTTGGGCTGTAACAGAACATCCTGAAATATAACAGAAAATTCTATCTTACGTGGCTTAGACAGGACAATTACGACTTACATAATAAAAAAGTCCTAGTGTAAGGTTGGCTCTAGGGTGGCTCAGTAAAGCACCTCAAGGACATCAGCAACTTGATTCATTTTTTTTTCCATTCTGCTACCCTCCCCACATTGGCCTTCTCTTCACAGGCTCCCTTCAAACTTACAAGATGACTACAAACATCACCAGCAAACAATGTGTCAACAGAGGAGAATGTTGTTTATTATCATTTGCCTTTTTTAAAAAAAGGATTCTTCTGCTAGAAAACTCTCACCAGATCTCCTTTTAATTCGCATTGGCTGGATCATATGACCACTCCCAGACCCACTTACTGGTTAGGAAAATGGAATTGTGGTGATTGACTAAGATGAATCAGGATTTTCACCAGATTCACATGGGGAAAAGGTAGAAACCTAAATAAAATCAGGTATTTGTGAGCAAAGATGAATAAATAGCTGTTGGGTATGTAACTAACATAACTGGCCCAGTTTCAAAAGCCAAATAACATCCTGAATGCTGTTTATTCCAGATATCATGGAATCTTTTCAGAGTGAAGTCCTCTCTGCCAAGAGTAAAATTAAAAGTAAAGAATGCTTCCTCATTCACATTATCAGACTAGTGCTCAAAAGCTCAAGATATAAGAATATGTAGGGTGATCAAGACTAGAACAAAAAAATATATATATTATTTATTTCTCTAGGTTGATTTTTTTCACATTGAAACTTTTGGGGTTTCAGAGGGATTATTTTGGTGAGATTATCTCATTTCCAAGACTTTTTTTTCTTTCTTTAAAATTTCTTTCTTTAAAATTGCTTTTTCATAAGAAAAGCAATATGCTCTTTTTTACTTCCTTCACTGAATAACTCTTGGTTACTGGATGGATAGGAGCCTCCAGTTTATTCCAAATTATAATGTTAACCTTGCCCAGCAGAGGGATTCTTCTATACTCTTAAGGTCCATGAACGCTTTCCTCTAGATCAGGGGAGTCCACAACCTTTTGGCTTCTCTGGGCCACATTGGAGGAAGAATTGTATTGGGCCACACATAAATTACACTAACAATAGCTGATGAGCTAAAATAATAACAATCTCATAACATTTTTAAAAAGTTTATGAATTTGTGTTGGGCTGAATTCAGAACTCTCCTGGACCGCATGTGGCCTGTGGGCCGCAGGTTGGACAAGCTTCACCTAGTTGGTCACCTTTTCCTGAACCAACAATTCAGGATGAGGCACAATGTTGATATAGCCACTGCCCCTTTTTATAATGATAGAAGAATATATAGAGAATATATTCTTTATATTGTATTTATATATATTACAGTCTCAAAATAAATATCAGAATACACAGGGATGGGAGACATACCTCATAGTCATGGGAGCTGGAGAGCTGATCAATATCAGTGTTATCAATAAGCAAACCTCCTAGCTTCTATGTCCTGTATCATGCTGTCTGGATAACTTTTCTTGACTATCAAAGCCATAAATAAGAATTTCTTGTGTCTGTTGTACTAAACAATAATTAGATTTTCTACAGCACAGTATAGTTTTAGAAATAATTTATAGAAATAGTGAATCACACTGTGATTGTTAATTGTGTGAGCTTGACTAAGTTAAAGGATGCCCAGATAGCAGTAAAAGATCATTTCTGGGTATGTCTTTGAGGGGGTTTCCAGAAAAGATTAACATTTCAATTGGTAGATTGAGTTTAAAAAATTGCCCACACCCATCTATTGAGGACCTGAATGAAGTAAAAAAGCAGATGAAGGGGGAATTGCTCTCTTTGCTTGAGCTGGGACATCCATATCCCATCCTTGGAAAGGTTAGGTTCTTGGGACTTTTGACTCCAAACAGGATTTACACCATTGGTCCCCAATTTTCCAACCTTTGGATTTGGACTTAATTACACCCCTGGCTTTCCTGATTTGTCAGCTCGCCAACAGCAGATCATGGGACTTCCTGGCCTCCATAATTGTGAGCCAATTCCTGTAATACATCGCCTCTTATATATAGTTGTATATAGCCTTTTGTTTCTGTTTCCCTGCAGAATCCTCACTAATACACACAAATTATCCAATGTCTGTTGTTTGGCAAACCCATGTGTTCCATCAGCTTGAATCATTCAGAACTTGCAGTATTTTAGGGACTGACCTTATAGGCTATGTTGCTGCAGGGCCAGACTGGCTGGTAAAAACTTGTTGTGGGAGGAGTTCTGGTCTTGGCAAGATGGCAGATGAAGATAATATGACAGTCTTCCAGCTATAAAGGCTTAAAAGATGTTGTGAAAATAAAACAAAATAAAATGTTTAAATGTGTGTTGAACTCACAAGTAAGAAGAAGAAGTCTAGTTGCCTGAAATCAAGGTGGAACTGAAATAAGAGATGGAAGCACACCATGGATCAGGAGTGCAGGAGTAGGGCTGGGCTGAGGGCGCCCCCATAGTCTGTGCGGGGATGGGCAACAGGGTCTTTGAACCAAGTGAGAGGGGAGTAGGAATCAAGGTTATAGAATAAAGCTGGGAGCTTCCAGTTTGAGAGCCTTTATCTTGTAACTGGTGAATTTAGTTCATTTATAATACTTATCATTACCGATATAAATGACTTTATTTCTCTTATAATATTTGTTCTAATTTATCACTTCTTTTTTTCCACACATAGTTTTAATATATTTTTATTTATTTATTTATTTTTGACAGAGACAGAGACAGAGAGAGAACTGAACTGGGGGAGCTCCCCAGTTCAGCATATGGTTCCGCTCGGGCCAGGGCCAGAATTTGATCCCTGATCCCCATCACTGCAAAGTGAGCGCTTAACCCACTGAGCCATCCTGGCTTCCCCCACATTTTTTTTGTTGTTGTTGCCTCTTTTTCTTCTTTAATTGCATTCTTATGATAACTCAGAGTCTGTAAAAATAAAGGTGCTAGTAAAATAGTAAACACAGGAACATGTGAAAAGACAATAGATGATTGCTAAGATGTCAGTTTACTAGACTGTATTTTCTTTATTTCCTTTTTTCTTTGTACTGGTTTGAAAGTCATATATTTTATTTCTATTTTTTCAATGTTTACTCTTTCAATTTTAGATTGTACAATTATCTCAACAAAGTCTAAGTGAATCAATTTCCCCACATTAATCCAAATTCAATACAATTTTCAATAAAAACACCAGCAGGCTTTTTCTGAAACTTAACAAGTATGCATTAAGAATTATGATTTGATTCTAAATATAGCAAAAGACCACCAATAGCCTAGATATCTAAATAGATAACATAGAAAAAGGCAAAGTTAAATTTCTAACTCATTTCATGAAAGCACAAACACATACACAGGTACACAAACACAATAGCAAATAAATTAAAGACTTAAATGTGAATAAAGCAAAACCTAGCACTAAAAAATACAGAAGAATCTTAAGTGTAATAGGAGAGAATTTTTAAACTAAGATGCAAAACATATGTTATAAAGGAAAACATTGAGAATTTGATATTAAAAATTAAAACCAATTAACTTGTATGACCAGAAATATTTTAAAAGTTGGGAAATATATGAGACATTGATGGACCTTAAGGGCATTATGCTAAGTGAAGTAAGTCAGACAAAAACAAATACTGTATAATCTCACTTATATGTGAAACTTAAAAAAGCTGAACTCATAAAAACAGAGTAGAATAGTGTTTACCAAAAGGTGGGCTCTCAGGGGAAGGGAAATGGGGAACTGTCAGTCAAAGGGTACAAACTTCTAGTTATAAGATGAATAAACTCTGGGGATCTAATGTATAGCATGGTGACTACAGTTAACAATATTAATATTATGTACTGGAAAATTGAAGCTGCTAAGCAAGTAGGTCAGAAATGTTCTCACCACACAAAAAACTGGAGATTATGTGAAGTGATAAATATGTTAACTAATTCTATTGTGGTCATTATTTTGCAATTGGTAGGTATATCAAGTCATCACCTTATACACCTTAAACTTACACTGTGTGAATATTAATTATATCTCAATAAAGCTGAAAAAATATATATTTTTTTAATTGGGAAAAATGTTTTAGAAAGAAGATATTGTAGGCTCTTTTTAGCAGACTTAAAATTGGCATCTAAAAGGAATCTTGCAAATTAAGAAGAGATGAACCGTAACTCAATTAAAAACACAAAAACTATGAAAAAGCAATTCACAGCTGAGGAAATAAGAATGACCAGCAAACATGAGGATGTGCTCAACTCACTAATAACCAAAGAAATCATATGGAATAAACTAATGAAACACCAATTACACTGTTAAAAAAAAAAAGTTGTCAGATAGCACTGAGTTCTGGAAAAATATTGAGAAATAAGAATGTTTATATCTTGCTAGTAAATATGAACATGTTTGCAGCAATGTGAAGAACATTTTGTCAATAACTAGAAAGGGTCCAGATGTGCTCACGCTCCACCTGTGGAGGTCTTCCGTTGGAAAGTCCCTGTGTATGTACTCGTATTATAGTGGAAAGGTGGAAAAACACCCATGGATGAATGGATAAGCAAATTGTAGTAGATCTATATAATGGAACATTGTAACATGGACAAACCTTAAAAATGCCATGCTAAGTGAAAGATTGTATATAACTGGGGGCAGGGGAAGAATAGGGAGTAATAGCTAAAGGGTACAGGGTTTCTTTTTGAAGTGATTAAATGTTATTAAAGTTGACTGTGGGTTATGGTTGCAAATATCTGTGAATATACTAAAAAACATTAAATTATACACATCAAATAGATGAATTATATGTTATGTAAATTATTTATATAGGTCAATAAAGTTATTTAAAAAATAAAGATTAGTATAATGTTTAGGTGAGTAAAAGAATAAAAGTAGATATTATTTGGGGCATCACACATAGGTAGTAAAACTTCAAAAAATGCATTGCAATGTTAGAAATCAATTTCTATGTAGAAATTGACATGTTAGAGGGATGGAGGGGGGACAAATAGGAGGGCATTAGAGTGTATAGGTAATAGTATTTCTTTTAAAAGGCATATCAGAAAAATATAGAAAAATGTTATGGTAAGTTTATTTTTGATAATTTATACATACACACTATTGTATTATTTCCTAGACTTGAAATTTTTCATAATTAGTTTCTTACAAATGTTAAACAAAAAATTCTTATAGACTGTTAAATTCATTAAAACAAATGTTAACCTTCAAAGATGAAATGAAGTATTTTAACCCCTTGCTTTGATCTTGTTGGCAATAAATTCATCTTCTTTTTCTCCTTTTGACTATATTTTGTAATTGTAAAGGATGGTCTTAAGTAATAGGTATTTGAGTCTATAAAAAGTGTTTTGCATGAATCACATTTCAGATGAATGTAATATAATTTCAGGAACAGAGAACCACAAAATTATACTTAATGTCAGTTTACAACAGATTTTTGTTATCCCTTGATGAATAATATGAATAAAATTGTACTTCCCTATGATAACATGATAGTACATTTTAGCCTCGGCTTGTAAGTGGGTCACATTGGATTGCTTTCCCAAAAAGCAGATTCTTAGATGACAGTGGTGGTGATAATAGAAAAGGAGGCATTTGGACATTTTTGAAAGAGGAAAAAGAGCTGGGAGTCTCTTTACATTTAAGCTGTCAAAACAGGAACTTGTTGGCTGTGAAAACTGTAAATGTTTTGTAGTCCAACTAAATCCAAGTTTGAAATGTGAAAGGCACATAAAATCAGGATCGTGCTCTCATCTCAGAGAGGACCTCTTTTATTGCAAACTGTAAAATAACATCAGCTGCCCTAGTCCTTCTGAAATGGCATATTAAACCGATATCTGCAACGTCCTGAGGATATTCTGAATATAGCCAACCAACTGATATAAAGCTGTGCTGTACAATAAAAGAAAACTAATTGCAAAATGCACACCATTTGGGATTATTTTTGTCAGAAGATAGTCGGAGTCACTTTGTATATCTTGTTTGGGATAGTATTCACAGCCAATCCCTGGAGTGTCGAGAATCACTGATACAAGATGCTGGCAAAATCCATTATGCTTACTGGCTTAGCTGACTATCACACCCAAGAGGAAAGTATTTTTTTATGGAGAAAAGTCTTTTAAATATGTGGCTGACTGCTAATAGATGAAACCAATTACCCAAGAAATTAAAATGAATAGATGGTTAGTCATCACTGCTTGAATTTCTGTAATAGCCTGTGTGTGATTAGGACTTGCTCCTGCATAGACAAAGATATACCCTCTGAGGACAAATACCCAAGTTCTAAAGGTGATCAATAATTCATATTTTCTTTCACTAGAAATGATCCTTGGTTGACCCTTTGCTACCTCTGTAATTCACCAAGGTGGTAGTTTTAGAAGAAATTTTAACATACTCTGTATGTGTTCTGAGAATCAACCAGTATAAAGTCTATTCTTTTTTCCTGAAGCGTTATCAAAAGTTTTTGAACTATTGGCTCAGTCGTAAAATCAATCTGTTGTGTTCTTAAAACAGCCTAAAACATTGGATCAAGTATACTTGGACCTGATGTTTAAATCACATAAAGATTCCCCTGATCAACAAATTAATAGAGCAGTCTCAAGAGCTAGAATAATTCATTTCAGATGCAGTGCATAAAGGTATTGAAATCATTCATGTTTTTATTATCGACATCAAATTTATATTATGTCAATGAAATAGCTGAAAGAAATGGAATTTTTTAATATAGGTGGGAAATTTCTGACAAAGTTCTCTAGGTCAGCAACTTGAGAAGTAGAATCTAATACCCTTTCAAAATAACTATGTGTCAAAATTCAGATATTATTTAGAAACACCATTTCCTAAAATGTGTTCAACTTTATACAAGTCCTAGGAGATGCTGCTAAAATGGGAGGAGAGCCAAAGAAGAGGGGTTCTGTGGTCAAGTTTCTCAAGAAACAGCATGCTCGAGCCTCTTTTTAGAGACTCCCTGTGTAAGTGTATTGATTGGTATATTAAGGACTCTGAGAAATCCTGCAAGAAAGAAAGCTAACCCTCACTCAGCATCATCCATATTTATTCACCAATGAATCTTATGTTGGCCTAACTTTTATTTCACACAATACACTTTCAAAAACACCAATAGAGACTACTCTATCTTTTTATGAATAAAGGTCTGGAAAGTTTAAACTTTGTACCTAAGATCACATGAGCACTTAGTTGAAGGGTCAGGAGTCCTGACTTTCAATCATGGCTACTCCCAGGGATGATCTAATTAAAGGCAAAATCATCTACATGATACCCCCAAATTATACAACTTTTTAGAATAGTAAAGCGAACAGAGTCATTTAGGAATTATCAAGAGACCTAAGAATATTTAGACATTGCCTTTCTCTCTGGTTTAGGAATAGCTTGGTAGTGGGTAGGACAAGCCAGGTAGAAATTCTGTATACTACACAGCAGGTAATATCATCTCACTCTGATTTAAAGCAAATGTTCCTCTCTGTTTTCCTCTTCTTTCTCATTGTCCATATTAATACTTCAGCCCTAAGGCATGCTCACCACTGAAAAAAACATTTTTGAATAAAAAAGTGGGCTCAGATCATAGAAGCAATGATGGGACTGAGACCTTGTTAACCCAGAAGATTCTCTTTACATCATGCTTCCAATTATACATCAGCACTTGGGAGAGACCCTCAGGAAAATCCCTGTCTGTGCCCAAGACCCTCTGACTTCACCATGTAACCATTTTTCCTTCCCGTCAGAAGCAGATGGAATTAATAGACTGTGACAATTGTCTATTGTTTTGAGCAAGTTACACTATGATCTGTATGCCTCTTTCCCAGAAGATGGACGGCAGAGCGCAATGAGGAATGAGACTGTGTAATGTCTGCAACTTTCTTGCTAAAAGTCTCTCTTTGTTTGGAAACTATGCTCGCTTGACTTTCTGTGTTCTATTAGATAATATAAGAATGTTGATCCCCACTGTCCCTGATAAAATTAGATTCATATTGGGTGTCACCAAAGTCCACAATTTTCCGCCTTGAAGAAGCATAAAATAGGGTTCAAAACGTCTCTGTGGGGAAGCTGGGATGGCTCAGTGGGTTAAGCACTAAAATTACAGCCTTGGGGTCTGAGGATCGAGGGTTGGTTCTGGCCCCAGCACATGCGGACCCATATGCTGAACTGGGGTGTGCTTCCCATGCGGGAGGCCCCCTGGAAGTTCAATTCTCACTCCCCCACCCGGTTGGGCCCCTGACTCGAGGGGGCATGCCTCCCATGCAGGAGGCCCCCCAGCCCAGTTCCTGCCCTGCACAGCCCCCACCCACCTGTGTGGAATGAAACCAGGTCAGAAATTGATGACGTACAGCTATGGAGATTGCTCTGGGCCCTTTTCCTTCTCTCTGTCTCTGTCTCTGTCAAAAACAATAAAATAAATCTTAAAAAAAAAAAAAGAAAATCTCCTCCCTTGGAAAGGAAGTCCTTCAGGCCTGTAGACACCCTACTACAGAGCCAGGCACACCATTTGTCATCTGTCCAACCTCCACAGAGAGGGCTAAGTCAGCCAGGACTAGGAAACAATTAAGAATCCACCTTTAGGCAGCGGGCTAGAAGTTGAGTGAGTAGTATCTGATTTTTCTTACCCTAGTCTTCAATAGCTTAATCTTTGATGGAGAATAAAGGTTGGTGAGGCCCTTTGAGTTTCACTGAAATCTTTATCTCATTTGAGATAACCTGGACTAAAAAGGATATCCCCTCCAATTCATGCAGTTTCTAAGTCAATATGATTACATCTCTCTACAGTGATTAGTTACACTGTGCATGCTTCTGGCTTACTAAACAGTGCATTTTTTTTTTTTTTAATGTGGAAAAGTCTGGTTTGTGGATACCTGCTAATATCAATTATTAATGCCTGCTTATTCCTTTTAGTTATAAAATTTTTCTGTTTAGAACTCCAGAAGAAACCTAAGAAGGTGAAATAAAATAAAATATTATATTTTTAGCATCTAATGAGTGTTAGTCACTGATGCTAGATCTTCCATATATTATCATTACCAACCACAGAAAAGTAGCCTTCATTGTCATTACTATTACAGATGACAAAACTAAGAATCAGAAAGGATAATTTAGTCTATACTATCAGCATTCTTTTCCCTACCAGCTTAAAAGAGGAGGAGAAGGAGCAGGAAAAATAAGTGAAGAAATTAAAGAAACAGAAAAGCTAAAATAGCCTAAACCAGAATGTGACACACAGCAGCATCACCAAAATGTTTGCTAGAAATGAAAAGTCCTAGGCCACTCCTGATTGTATGTCAGAATCTGGTTTCACAAGATTCCAGGCAATTCATGTATACTTTAAAGTCTAAGAGGCAGAGCCTACCCAACTAAACCGACCCAGAGGGAAGGGAAGGGAGAGGAAGAAGAAAGTTTCTGTAGGCAAGACAGAGAGAGAGTGAGATGGAGCTGCAAGAAATTAGAGAATAAAGATCTTTGAAGGCCATTGTATTGTGTCTGGGAGACTGAGAAGGTGGTTGGGAGAGTAGCATCTTAACACTTACTTTCTGTGGCTTTTAAATTAGATTGCCATTCCATGTTCTTTAGGAAAATACATTACACTTTTAAATTTTATTTTCAGTTAATTTTGATTTCTGGTCTGATTCTGGCCTTTCGGTGTACCATGAAGCTGCTCAACTTTCAAACAGGTTGTCAGTCAAGCTTGTTGAGTTTAAATGAATTAAAAAACAAGATGAGATTTGCTGATTCTACAAGAGAAGAACTGGGCTTATGGTGCTCATGTCTTCCCCTCTCTTCCCTGCGTTTATTAGGTATGGGATATTTGGCCCTCACCAGCTTTATTTTGCCTAGAAAACCACACAGGAGTCAAATTTGGGGTGGCAAATCCAGGTCCATGGACTGCTCAGAATCTAGGGAGACATGTTACTGAGCAAGTCCTGCTGCCACAGGGTTCCTCAGAGCTGCGTTGTTCAACATGCAAGTCCATGGACAAGCAGCATTGGCCCCATCTGGGCACTTATTAGAACTGCAATGTTTTCTATGGCCTCACCACCCTGAACACACCTGATCTCATCTGATCTTGGAAGCTAAGCAGGGTTGGGCCTGGTTAGTACTTGGATGGGAGAAACTCAATATCTAAGCCTCTTTCTTAGGCCCACTGCATCAGATTACGCATTTCACAGGTAATTCATGTGCACTCAAAGTCTGACAACACTGCCTTAACAGTTTTCACATTATTTTTTATAATCTCTTTCTTCAAATTGATTTCCCCTCCTGTCTTAGTCTATTCAAGATGCTATAACAGAACACCATAGACTGGGTAGCTTGTAAACAACAGAAATTTATTGCTCACAGTTCTGGAGGCTGGACTTCTTTTTTTTTTTTTTTAATTTATTGTTAAATTTGATGAGGTTACATTGGTTGGTAACAATTAGACAGTTTACAGAT
>PVKE010043188.1:0-13462 GCA_004027555.1 Craseonycteris thonglongyai | reverse complement strand
AAAAAAAAAAAAAAAAAAAAAAAAAAGTTCTGAACAAGGTTTAAGGCAAATAAAATTTAGGTGAAGGGCAAATACGAAATATATGACTCCAGCCATATCTGGAAGCAAAAATAGAACTTGTTTTTCACTAGGAAACCTCTCCATCAGTCACCTAGTTAATAACGTGACCTTTGGAACTCAGCACACCTTGAACAAATTGTTCCTAGAGACATAACAGAAAAGAGGACTTAGAAGAAACTAAGTTGGGGGGGTGGGGGCGATCTAGAAAAGTCCAGAGACTGTTATCCTCCCTGCCTTTTCCCCTCTAATTGTGATTTGAACACTTTAAGTTTGGCCAATATTAGCTCTTGCCGCCCACTATCTACCCACTTCCATTTGTGCCCAAAATTATACATCAGGATTCAAATTTGCCACCCAAGGTGGGGGGAAAAAGAAGTGTAATGAAAGAAAAGAGCCTGCAAGAGGGAAGGAGGACCACCCTCTCTCCTTCTGAGACCCTCCGACCATCAACAAAGACCATCTGGTTTCCAGCAGTAATGGCACAAAATCACAACATCAAAATGACTATGGATGGATGTTAAAGGCAGTGAAGGGACTCTTTCAATGACACCCAGATGGTTAGAGCAAGGCCGAGACTACAGCCCGGGCTAATACATTTAAAAAAAAAAAAATTTTTTTTCCACTTAAAAAGATGCTTGTGTGTATGCCCATACAAAAACTTGTACAAGAATGTTTATAACAGTTTAGGTAAAATAGCCCAAATCTGCAACAACCCAAATGGGTGAATGACTTAGCCCACGCAATACAAAGAAATGAACACGCAATGGCATGGATGAACTCAAAATAATTATGGTGATTAAAAGAAGCCAGACTTCCCCACACACAAATAAAAAGTAGCGACATAGTATTCCATTTACCGTATATAAAACCCTAGAAAATGTAATTTAATCTATATTGACAGAAAGCTGCTCAATGGCTGCCTGAGAAACGGGGTGGGAGGAAAGGACAACAAAGAGTTATACACAAGACATCTTTTGGATCGACAAGTTTATTCTATTGAATTTACAGATACTTTTACAGGTGTATACATATGTCAAAATGTATAAAATTGTACACTTTATACTTTTTTTAAAGAAATTCTCTTCTTTTTTAAAAAAATATTTATTTATTTATTTTTATTGTTTTTTGACAGAGAGAGAGAGAGAGACAGAGAGAGAACTGAACTGGGGGAGCTCCCAGTTCAGCATATGGTTCCGCACGGGCCGGGGTCGGGATTCAATCCCTGGTCCCAGGCGCTGCAAAGTGAGCGCTTAACCCACTGAGCCATCCTGGCTTCCCCTAAAATTGTACACTTTAAATGTCTTGCTATTGTACATCAATAATAAATACAACTGCTTTTTAAAAGAATTGCTTAAACTGAGTAACAAGCATATCTCGACAATATTACAGGTTTGGTTCCAAAGAACCATAATAAAGCAAGTATCACAATAAAGCTTTATTTATGTATTTAATCTGAAACCAAACCTGCAATATCTCCGAGGCATGCCTGTATTTCACAAATCTTCAAAATGGTTCTTGGGAGATTGCAAAAGTGAATTGAATCCATTCTGTTGATGCAATTCCTGCTGGTGCTGAAGTTATTTCTCCAAGCAGTGGTGAACCCCAAATTTCTAGATGGGGTAAATGCTATCTTGGGATCTGCACAGGCCAAGCAAGCCCACTTGTGTTTATTCGGAAGTTTGTATCTCTTTCCAGTGGTTCGAAGGGCTGTGCCATGCTGGGCTACCTTGTATCATAAATACAATGCCCCCAAAGTCATTTATTACTGGGAATAAGTAGCTTGGAAAGGAAACATGAAAGGTTATAACCACAATTTAAAAGAATGGAACACCTGGCAGTAGTTGCTCTCCATTCAGCACCTAGTTTACAGAGCCTGGACCAAGCTGTCCACAAAGAAATCCAGGCGCGAGGCGGCGGGGGCGGGGGCAGCTGAAATTGCTCAACTGGAAGAATCACCCAGCTAATGTTTTCTTCCAATACAACTCTAAGGAAGTTTCTCAACCTGCTAGTCAAGTGATTCCCATAACATTGAAGACAGAGAAGTGCAAACGATGAGAAAGTCCCCTCCAGGCTGGGTTCTCTGCTTTTCTGGGCTCTCTTGGCAACTTTATCTCAGCGCTTTCTATATTGTAACCATCCAATTAAATACTTGTTTGCCCTCATTTAACCCCAGTAGGAGAAGAGAGTGGGTGTCTGATTCAACTTTGAACCCATACAACCTATTGAAGTGCCAAGCACATATTAGATGAATAATACAGATTTTGCAATCAATATTGGATAGGGGCGGCCCCACAGTTTAGTGGCTGAAGAAAAGCAAACCCCCACTGTCGTTTAGCTTAATCTAAAAAATAATTACAACAATAACAAAAATTTTGTCTCCCATTTAAGCTCTTGCTATGCTCCAGACCTCACAGGCGGCGCTTAGGACCTACCATCAACTCTACACAATACCTTCAAATGCTTTTTTCAGGAAACTGAGATTCAGCAGAGAAAGCAAAGTGTCAACTGGTTAACGTGTCGCCGGGATTTCCCCCCGGACTTTGGCCAGGCCGTGAGCTAACATGTGAGAGAGGTGGGCGCGGAGCTAACGGGAGTAGAGGACGAGGAGGAAGGAGGGCGCTGGGGTTCAGGAATCCCGGCTGTCGCTGCAGTCCGAGGCCTTTGAACAGCTTGACCGAGTGGCAACCCTGCCAGTCTGGGAAATCGCAGGGCACCGGGGGAGGAGCGGACAACGTCAGAGAGCCCCGGACTCCTGGGTCACTGGGAAGTGCCTCAAGCCACCCGCAGGAGCTCCAGGAAGGACAGGCGGGGGGAGCAAGCGCGGGGGGTGCTGCGGGCTGCAGAGGCTCGGGGCGGCGGCACGGAGCCCCCGGGCGCGGGGCGCGGCCCTCCCCTCGGAGCAGGCGGAGGCACTGCCGCGCCCGCACCTGTCCGCGCAGCGGAGGTAGGCACTCACCTAGCGACGTGGTCCCCGGGCAGCTGTCCAGAGCAGCAGTGCCAGCTCGCAGGAGTGGCTGCGCCGGGAGGAGGCCTGCAGGGGCGGAGACAGCCGACCGAGGGCAGGCGGGCTAGTAGAGCCGCCTATCAGGGCCGCCGGCCGCGGAAAGTGCCGTGGGGCCTCCGCCCTGATTGAACGCCGCGGCTCCCCTGAGGGCGCGCGACCCCCCCCCCCCACCTTCCAGGGGAGCATGCGCCGTGGGAGGAGCCTGGAGGAGCCTCAGCCAGGCCTGCGCCTGCTACCGGTGGCTGATACCCTGCCACCCGGTGTCTTAACTCAGCCCCATGAGCTCCTACCCAGCGGGCACCCTCTGCTTCAGATTATGTGCTCCATAGCACTCACTCACTAATAGCATTGTGCCTGGATGCAAAGCAATCTTGCTGTACATTTTCTTTTTATTACTAAAGTGACACGAGGTATAGCAGCCAACCAAACACGGACCCTGTTTTCTTGCTTACATTCTAATGAAAAGAGACACACCATGAATACATAGCTAGATAATAAAAAGCAGTAGAAAGTGCTATCAACAACAAAACAATAATAAAAACAGGGGATCATGAAGTAGGATGCTATTATATATAAGGTAATCAGGAAACAGTTCTGATGAAGTGACCACCAAAAACACTATTAAGAGCCATGTAAATGCTGGGGAAAGAGCATTCCGGGGTGCGAGAATAGCTTGTGCAAAGGCCCTGAGGCAGGAATCGTACTGGTAGGTTGTAGCAAAAGCAATGAGGTCAGTGTGAGATAGAATGTGCTTGAAGAAGAATGAAGGCCTAGAGGTAGTTGGGGCTTGGGGGTTGATTGTAAAGACTGCCTTGTTTTCTGACCCAGATGAGAAGCCAGTGGGAGGTTTTCAACATAAAGGCAACATAATCTGATTTACAGTTCAGAAATATTGCTCTGACTTCTAGGGTCAACGATGGAAGCAGGGAAACTAGTTAGAAGGCCACTGCAAGAATCCAAGTGAGAGTTAATGATGGCAGGGCCAGAGTGATGAAGAAAAAAGCTTGACTCTAGATACGTTCATCACGTCAAGCCAATAGGCTTTGCTGGTGGTTAGATACAGGTATGAGAGGGGTGTCCAGGATGGCATTCAAGGGCTTAGTAAAATGGAGTTGCCATGGATTCAAACGCAAAAAGTGCCAAGCAGAGCCGCTTTGGAAGGAAATCAAGAGTCTCTTCTGCATGTGTTGATGTTGAGATGCCTATTAGAGAACTCTTTAAGCTACGGGCCGTCAGGAAACAGAACCCACTCCGGGTGTGCTAACGAGAGGAGGAAATGCGTTATACAGGTAGTGGAACTGATGGGAAGCCCCACAGGTTTTAATTTAGGTGGGCCTCATAGAGATGAGCAGCAGTGGGAAGGGCTGAGGCATTCATTATTGGGGGGAAGATAGTGTCACCAAAGACCAGAGGTAGTACAGTTGATCAGCAGCCTCTGCCAGAGACTCTGCCCAAGGAAGAAAGAGGGGAGCTAAAAATACTGTGGTTTTCCTTCCTCCTGTCCTCCAATCTGCTCCAGTCCCTCCAGTAGGTCGCGTGCAGCCTGAAGCTAGTTGACACAGGAGCCTAATGCAGCCTGCAGGTGTCAGTCTCCTTCGCCCTCTGCGATATATAGTAGCGCAGAGCAAGAACAGAAATGGGTCTGGAGACAGAAGGGCAAAGATCAGCACAAGGGCTAGTGTTCAAAGTCAAATTCCAGGCTAGAGATAGAATTTTGGAATATTCAGTTTAGAAAACAGTATTTAAAGTCAAGAGGCTGTTTGAGACCTTCTGTAAAGCAATTGCACGAAATAACTGCCTGGAGAGAATTTCCTGGCTGCAGTTTGGTGAGAAAGAAACACAGGCAAAATCCAGTAATTTCTATGAATGAAAAGGACAGATGAGAATCCAGGAAGGCTGTGGCAGTAGAGTTTGTAAGGCAGAGTAGTGGGAGAAAGAGGAGGAGGAGATGAGGGAGGAAAGGAGGGAAGAAGAGAAAAAGAAGGAGAAAAATTTGTGTGTGAGCGCACTGCTCTGGATATCTGCAAGCGTTTCCCTCAAGTCTTGGGCTGAGTACTAATGGGCACTTTTATGTGAAGATATCACACTAGATGAGGAAAACATCTGAAACAAGTGAGAAAAACCCCAGAGTTCACACAGGACTTGGGAATCGTTCAGGTTCCACGGGCCAGAATGGGAAAACCTTATAGTATACAAGGCACTAGGTGGAAAACTCAAAAGGATATTGCCTCAGCATTGGAGCAAAATTAGCCCTCGAGTAAGGCTGCTTAAAAACAAGAGTCCTGAAACAGATTCCCAAGTGATTTTCACCAGAGTGTCAAGACAGTTCTGTGAAGAAAGCATAATCTTTTTAACAAACGGTCCTGGAACAATTGGATAGCTATATGCAAAACAGTGAGCTTCGACCCTTACCTCACATCTTATACAAAAATTAACTGAAAATAGACCATAGACATAAATTTGAGTGTTAAAACTACAAAACTTACAGGAGAAAAAAGTAAGAGAAAATCATGGCTTTGCCAAAGATTTAAAAAATACAACATAAACAGTACAACCCATGGAAGAAAAAAACTCAACACATTTGACTTTTTCAGATTAAAATTTCTGTTCTTCCAGATGCACTTTATAACCATAATGCGATACTACTTCATATCCACTGGAATGACTACAGGCAAAAAATACACAATGACAAGTGTTGGTGAGAATGGAGAAATTGGAATCCTCAGATACTGCTGATAGGAATGTAAAATGGGGCCACTGCTTTGGAAAACAGCCCACAGATCCACAAAAGGCTGAGCATATAGTCGCCATATGACAGCAATTTCATCCTATGTAACTACCCAAGAGTAATGAAACTTATGTCCATAAATACTTCAGTCTGCAGCCTTTTTTTTTTAAGATTGATTTTATTGTTTTTGACAGAGACAGAGACAGAGGCAGAGAGACAGAGAGAAGGGGGAGGGCCCAGAGCAGTCTCCATAGTTGTGTCATCAATTTTCAACTTGGTTTTGTTCCACACAGGTGGGTGGGGGCCATGCACGGCAGGAACTGGGCTGGAGGCCTTCCTCATGGGAGGCACAACCCCTTGAGTCAGGGACCCAACTGGGGGGCAATAACCGAACTGGGGGCTTCCTGCTTGGGAAGCACACACCAGTTTAGCATATGGGTCTGCACGGACCGGGCACGGGCTGGGGCTGAGATTCGATCCTTGGTCCCCAGGGCTGCAAAGCGAGTGCTTAATCCTGGCTTCCCCTGCAACTTTAAATAAATGCTTGTATTTTAGAAACACAGCCACCATGTCATTGGCAAATCTAACCAATTAATATCATATACCAGTCCATATTCAAATTTCCTAGTTGTCTCAACGATGTCTTCTTTCAACTGACAAGGTACATGTCACCTCAAAATTTTTCCATAACTATATCACCATTCAGAATACTATATATTTTATGCATTTGTTTACTATCTCATTCATTAGAATATCAACATTGTGTAAACAGAGTTTTTTGTTTTGATTTGTTTTGTTTTGTTTCTTATTGTATCTTCAGCACCTAGAATGGGTCTTCAATGCATTAAGTGTTCAATAAATGGTTTGTGGAGCGAATGGAATTGACAACAAGGATATAACAGTCAAAGGGTATGCTCTATAAATCTGGCCAAATGTGCTCATTTCTGGCTTTAAAATTTTAGGCAGTGAGGATGCCAGGATGGCTCAGCAGGTTGAGCACTTCCCTAGCAGCTCCTAGCTGTGAAGGTCAGGTCCCAGCCTGGGCCTGTGTGAACCCATATGCTGAACTGGGGTATGCTTCCCATGGTGGGGGCCCCCAGTTCATTTCCTGCTGAAGCAAGCTTCTCATGTGGGAGGTCCCCATTTTGGCCCCCGGTTTGCAGGAGTGTGCCTCCCATTCGGGAGATCCTTGGCCCTGTTCCCTCCTGCACATCCCTGCATCCACCTGTGAAATGGAACTATGTTGAAAACTGATGATGTGCAACTATGGAGACTGCTCTGGTCCCTCCCCCTTCTCTCTCTGTGTCTCTCTGTCTCTCTCTCTCTCTCTGTCAAAAACAATAAAATAAGGGTTCAAAAAAATTTTGGTGTAACTTTTCTGAGCCTCACTTTTCCCATTTATAAAATGGGACTAATATTAATAATACCAACTTTGCCAGGTTTTCTGTGAGAATTAGAACAAAATATGTGTGGACTGCCTGGCATGTAGTACTTGCCAGTACTACCATATGTTTAGTTGCACGTGTGCAGAAGAGACTGGTCCACTATGTGGCCACTGCCAGTCCCACAAGCTAGACCTGGGCCACAACAAAGGTTACTTACCGCAAACCCTGCTTAGAGACTGACCATAATTGATGTTCATTCTGACATCAATCAGCAGCACCTCTCCCCTGCCTCCTGCTACGTGCTGGTTCCTAGAGCAGGCCGTTGTCCTGATCTGGTCAAGCATATAAGGCCATGTCCCCTACCTAGTAGCATTCACATACTGAGACCCATGACTATCCCCTTTTTGCCCTATAATCACTTGGCACCTGCCAAGTGGCTTGGGGATCATTTTGCTTTGTAGCCACCCAAGACGCTCCTCAGAGGTAAGCTTCCCTTAATAAGCAGGCTGGTGTGGCCAGCCTCTTTCTTCAGTCTTCCTCTGCCTTCCACTTGTAGAGGAAGGTTTTCCATCTCAGGGCCTTTCCCTGGGTCTGCGCGTCCTAACAACATCTTTCACCTAATACAATTACCACTTCCTCGTTGTAGTTATGGTGAGAACATTAAAGCTCTATTCTCATAGCAGTTTTCAGTTGTTAACTAGAGTCACCATGCTGTACATTACATCCCAGAACTTATCCATCTTACAACTGAAAGTGTGTAGCCTTTGACCAACATCTTCTCATTTCCTCCCCCACCCCGCCCCTCAGTTCCTCATCCCCTGGCAGCCACCATTTTACCCTCTGATTTTATTAACTTGATGTTCTTAGATTTCACATATGAGATCATACAGTGTGTGTCTTTCTCTGTCTGACTTATTTCACTAAGCATAATACCTTCAAGGTCCATCCATGTTGTTATAATTGGCAAAATGTCTTTTTATGGTTAAATTATATATATCGCATTTCTTTATCCATTCATCCATCAGCAAACACTTAGATTGTTTCCATGCCTTCACTATTGTGAATAAGGCTGCATAAACATGGAAGGCAGGGACCGCGTCAAGATAGTGTTTTCATCTTCTTGGGATAAATACCCAGAAGTGCGAATGCCAAGTCACTTGGCGGTTCTATTTTTAATATTTGGAGGAACCTTCATACTATTTTCCACAGTGGTGATAGCGATCTATATTCCCACCAGCAATGCACCAGGGACCCCTTTTCTCCACATCCACACTAGCATTTATCTCTTGTCCTTTTTATAATAGTCATTTTAACAGGTGGGAGGTGATATGCCATTGTGACTTTTCCTGTATCTGTTGACCCTCTGTCTTTGCTTGTTTTCTGTTTCTTTTTTGCCATTGAGTTGTATAAATTTCTTAGATTTTTTGGATATTAAACCCTTATCAGATGTATGATTTGCAAACCTCATTTCATAAGTTGCCTTTTCATTTTGTTAATTGTTTCTTTTGCTGTGCGGAAGCTTTTTCCTTTGATGCAGTGTCGCTTGTTGGCTTTTACTTGTTTTGCTTGTGCTTTTGGTTTCAAATCCAAGAAGTCATTGCCAATACCAATGTCAAGGAGCTTTCTTTCTGTCGGCAATTTAAACAGACCTAGGGGAGTGGAGGGAGCTAACAGGCTGCACCACTAGAGGGCGTGCTTGGCCTACTCACCCGCCCCTCCTGAGCAGGTCTGTGGTGGCAGTTGGTCTCCTTGCACCTTTTTACTGCAGAGTCCTCATCCTGTTTAGAAGTGAGTGCTTTATAAAATTAAAATTAAAAAATAAAAAAACATACCATTTTTCTTTTCTGTTTCTTATTTGAAAAAGAATGCACATAAGAAAATTGAGAAAATACAAAAAACCACAGAGAAAAAAAAAAAGTGCAGTCTCAGAACACTGGATTTCCTTTAGCAATTTAGGTGGAGTGAATTGAATTGCCTTTCTTTAATTAAAGTAACAGCTGGCGTCAGAATTCCTCTTTGGGGAAGGGTTCTTCTTCGTATTCATTTTCATTTCTTTCTGTCTTTTGTTTGTTTGTTTTTGTTTTTTGAGGAGTATAAGCTGACACATTTTCTAGATTCTGTGTGGGAGAATGCCTTTTCCTTTGGTAGAGGAAGGAGAGAGATGAAATGTGGGAGCTGGATATCCTCTGACAAAAGAGACAGAGCACCTCATGTTCCACCTTCACAGCACAGAGTCAAGCACGCTGTACAGGTTCAGTTCAGTTTTTTAATAAACATGAGATTCTGAGTCAATGGACAGTCGCACACAAAGTAATTAAGTATTATCTCTGTTAGAGAAGAGAGAAAACTCACCTTTCAGTACCCAGCTGAGAATGGAAACAATAGATGGACAGATGGACGGATGAATGGACGGAAGGAAGGAAGGACAGACGGACAGACAGATGGATGGATAGATATCATCACTGTCAGTCATTTGGGGATAATTAGGGAACAAGACAGATGACCTTGAGGGAAGGACCAGTGATGGGACATGTCCATGGTGCTGGAGTCTGGGCAGCCTTCTGTGTGGGCCCCTCCTAAAAGTGGGGATGCTCACGTCTCTGTTCTGCTTAGAACTAAATCAGCGCAAAGTTAAAACAAGAGCCCTCTGTCCTGGGCAACTGAAAAACGAGGGCAGGTCATATCTTTGTCTGTTAGGAAATAAAGGAACATAAAGTAACATTTCTGACTGATCATCTGTCCTTTAGCACCCTAGATCATGTGCTCGTTGGCTCATAAAACAATATTCTTTATTGTTATTCAAATCCAACAAGAATGAAAGCTATTTTCCCTGATCCTTGCACCATGACAAGGGATTATAGGTAAGGGTGGTGACTGAGGCTCCCAGCAGGAACCGGCATTTCCATGTCTGATAGGAGGGAGATGACTGTTGGAGTTTTCTTCTCTCTCAGAACACACATAGATGCAAAATGACTTAATTTGTTGTTGCTGCTGCTGCTATTATTACAGAAGCTGCTGGTGCTATGACTTCTGTCATCCTCCCAGAAATCAAGAATGCATTTTATTCTTCAACAACATCTTAAGATAAAAAAAGTAAAAAAAAAGGGGGCACTCTATCTTGGGAAGCACTATCCAAAGGGTCATATAACAGTGACTCAGTTAACAAAGATGATATAGAATTGTGAACAGTCGGGGCTTTGTCATGTGTCAACTTGTTTAAACTGTGTTTCCCAGAATTTTCTTCTCTGTATGAGTCAGAGTGAGTCAGTTATGCATGTGATTTGGAGAGTGGAAAAATTTGAAACATTTTGTTTTTTATGATTGGAATGGGAGGGCACATGTTTTTGTAGCTCAAAGGCACACTTGCTTATCTCCTGGCTCAACCTCTTGGTATGTCAGGCCTACAGCTACTCCGCCTCCCCTTGTATCCTTTTCCACTGTCTGAACCTTGGGCCTGGTGTGTGTTTAGCTCCATGACAAAGGGCACCAGCTTCTCCTGCAGGACCTCACGTCATGGAGGTTGGAAGCAGCGAGAGCTGACTTGTATTCTAGGTGATTGTTGTGGGGACACGTGCAGCACGTGCTGGGGTTCTGGCTGTCTTTGCTGCCCCCACATCACATCCCTCTCCCCTTCTCTCCTGCCTGCTTGTGGATTCTAAGCTCCAGCATCAGGCATGAAGACAAGAGCTTCACAGAAACTCCTTAGCCAGTTCCCACAATGGCTTAAAGTCAAATTGCTGCTTCGTGGCTCTTCTCTCACTGAATGCTAATAGACAATTAAAGATGCTTCGTGAAACTAGGAATTAGGAAATTAGTGATCTAGTTTCACTTCTGCCAACTCTGGTTCTGTCACTTTGTGGAAATTATTTTCTCTTTTTATGCCTCGGTTTCTTTAAAGCACAGGAGTTTTGGTGACTAACTTATATCCCATTCCAGCTCTGTGGCTGTGAAATGACTTGACGACTCTGCCATAGTACAAGGGCTGTCCAGAAAAAATGCAGTCATAAATGCCTCTGGTTTTCATATTACGTGGCTGGGATTTCCGGACAGCCCTCATCTACCAGCTGCTTCACAAATAGCTAACTGTCATGTATGGAGATTATGGCTTTATTCATTTCTACATCATTTTCAACCCTTAACTACACAGTTTGTGTGACAGCAGTGCCAGCTCAGGTCAGAGTGTGACCTTTCTAGCCCATAGTATTCATGTCATTTTTTTAGAGAATGTTCATCTGTAAAAGGCAGATCTGAAAAACAGGTGCTAGGTGGGGTGCAGATGAGGTAGGGCAAGGGGAGTGAGGCACGTCGGGCACATCATGGAAGGAGACACTCTCGGGGTCATGCAAGTGCAGGGTCTGTGTCTATACCACCCTGAGAACAGGTGTCTCCTGAAATGTTATACCTGAGGTGCCTCACTCATCTCACTCTAATCCTATTTCTGGTTCTAGAGCCAGATTTGAAGCAAACATGCACCCCTTTCTAGTGTGCAATCTTAGGCCGGTTTTTTCATCCCTCTGCATCTGTTTCCCAATCTCCAAAATGGGGATAATCATGAAGTATATCACAAAGCTGCTCCACAGATGACACACAATTGTATATGAGGGCTGTCCCGGAAAAAGTCCAGCCATACGACCACTGTTTTTCAATTATGTGGCTGGAAACTTTACATATAGCTCTCGTATACAGAACAGCTATAACAATTCCTGGCACATGTTATAGTTAAGGGTTAACTATGTTAGCTATCTTTATTTTTATTTGTATTATATTTGAATGAACATTTAGAGACACAGAACAATGTCAGACACATGGTTAAAATTCAATAAATATTGATTGAGGGAATTAGTGAATGAATGGAGCACAAAATATTTATTCTGAGTTCAGCATCCCTGAATTTCCCCTCAGCCATTCAGAAAAATACAGACAAAACAGAGGGAACAATCCCTGGCAGATTTATTATTTTTAAATGCAGGAAATTATTGAAAACTGCCTCTGCAGCTCTGATTGGGTCACCACTGGGTAGGCAGCAGAAAGGTGTCTTCTCTCATGTATTTATTCATTTTCTAAGTAAAGAAAGAAAGTTTAAATTCCCCAGGTGCTTTAACTCTATGGCTATTTTTACACAAATAACCCTCTTCCCACTCTCCTTACAGGAGCATGCATGGTTTTTTTGTTTGTTTGGTTGGTTGGTTTTGCTCTTGTTTTCGTTGATGTTATAGTTGTTTTTAAGTGTTCCAGTCTCTCTTAGCTGTATTGAAAAGGTAACTGGAACATACAGAGTGCTATGTTACTGTGAGAGACAAGCAAGCGATGGCATGCTGACGATTTGAGAACCTGCTATACAGCCCGGCCTCTTTTCTTCCCTCGCCCCTCTTTGGCCAGAATAAGCTTTTTGTGTGAATCAGGTTCAGGGTCAAGAGTCTTAGTGAGGCCAGCAAGAGGGTGACAACAGGAGAAAGAACAATTCTAACTCAAATAACTTACTGAGTTTCTCAGGAAATGCAATGAGGGTGGTTTCATTTTCTCAGTTCTAATGACTTCATATCTGTGCTAAAAGGGAAAAGATAGTAAGGCTACTGCTTTCCTTACGTAAGGCTTTTGACACACAGGCGAGGCCACAGCTGGAGTGACTCCAAAAGCCCAAGTCCACAATAGAACGAGCTGGGATCTGAGTCACTATGCCCAGAACTACAAGCAGGACTTGTGGGATAGTCTCTCTCTGCTTCAGTATGTCAGCGAGGTGTGGGGAAGGGCCCACGTTAATGACCCTGCAATAATACAATGTAATTAACACTTATTAACAGCTTATAATTTGTCAGGCACTATCCCTGGGGTTTATCTTGGTTTATCTCATTTAATGCTTACAACAAACAAATGTGATAGAAAGAAAACACAGAGAGGTTAAGCACCTTTTCCAAGGCCACACAGCTAGAAAGTTGCCCAATTTTACTTCAGAGACAGAAGACTGGACAATTAAAGTTGATAGTTTTGAATATTAGCCAAAAATTTAAAAAAATTATGAAGACAGGCTCCAAATAGTTATTTATGCTTTGGAAAAGCAAGAAATCTCAGAAGATATAATTAAATTGTGAAAAATAGAAAGTCTTAAGTTTAGGTTAAGAAAAGCAATAACAGAAGCTATATATATATATATATATATATATTTGACACATACACTCATCCAAATTATGTAGAATATATAATAGTATATTGTGTAATATATGATAGAATATGCTACTTTTATATATTATATAGAAAATATATAATTACAATATATAAAACTGTAAC
>PVKE010043187.1:0-13461 GCA_004027555.1 Craseonycteris thonglongyai | reverse complement strand
TCTAGTCCTTTCCTTCAAAGAAATCATACCCAACAATTCTTTAGATGTAAAATCCTTAAAAACCATACGAACGAAAACAAGTAATTGTGCTGTATCACTTATATCTGTCGATTCATCACACTGAAGGGAAAAACAAGAACATCTATTAATATCATTATATAACTGCTCTTTTACATTCCCACTCATCCTTTCAATTCGTTGCATCACTGTGTTTCGAGACAATTTTAGATCTTGAATTGCAGCAACAATTTCACTCTTGTTCTTAAAATCGTTAAAAAGTGAATCTGACATTTCCAAAAAAATTTCCTTTACAAATTCACCATCGGAAAATGGCTTACATTGTTTTGCTAAGAGATAGCTTACTTTGAATGATGCAGTAGTTACTGCTTGTGACTTCAAACTTGGCTTTTAAAAAACGCTTTGTTGATTTGTTAATTGAGTTTTAAGATCCCTAAATTTATGTTTTCTCAGTTCAGAATTTGGTGGATAATCTGTTTGATACTTGTTATGTAAAGCTAAAAAATGTCTCTCCAGATTACCCTTTTTAGCAATGGCTACCGAGGAAAGGCATATTAAACAACATTTCACCATTGTAAAAAAGTAATCAAGTTCCCATTCTTCATTGAAGTGATAAGTTTTCGATTTTTTTTGGTTTACTACTCATGTTCATGGGTATACTAGAATGCAAAGAAATATGACAATTTAAAGAATAAATATTGAATTAAATATTTTCCTAGAAAATTCAAAAACTCATGAACTGCGGCAATTATCTCCGTTACATTGAAATAATAACAATACTGCATATTACGATCGGGGACAACAATACAAGTATATTAAAATCTAATATACATATATTCAAATTTACAAGAAGTATGTTAAAGTTACAATATATTTATTACGGTTTACAATACTGACTTCTTAATTGAAATAGAATTATTGTTATTCCTAATATATTTGTAATACTGTCCCTTATTTTTCTCTCAGTGTAATGACCGCAGTTTAGAGATCTGTTGCCGAGAATGCTCACTTATCAAGTAAATAGATAGGTAAGAAAAAGCAATTTAATTTAAAACAAAGAAAAGGTACTTACATTTTAAACAGAAGAAAAATTGAAACTCAACGTGGTCACCGAGGATAAATAATATTACTTGATAATAATACTGCTAATACAAAAGAAAAGAAGCTAGCGTATGACACTACCAAATATTCAAGCTAACTGACTGTGTTCTTCGATGAGTCGAGTCGTAACTGTTGCGTTCACGCGTTGCGTCCGGTGACAAGTGTAACACATAAGTCAAAATGTATTGTCTGGGTGGGCGGAGATCACAGTGTCAGGCTGTCAGAATTCTAGGAATTTATGACCTTGGCAAATTCTCAGAATGCATTAAACTATTGCTAGAAAGTTTTGTCTTCTACAATCGCTTCAAAGTCCATGGTACATGGAATTCCACCCCAGACATTGCGAGCGATCGACGATTGACCAAAATTGGCCTCAAGATTGACCGGTGGACCACGATCCACTTGTTGGCCACCCCTGTACTAAAGAATAGATTCCCTATAGTTCTGTCAAAAGGAAAAATGCAAAAAATCAGTCAAGAATAAGACAGGAGTAAACAGTAGTCCAGTCAACAGTATAAAAACAGTGGAAACAGTTGAAGTAATCAGTTGGGAAAAATTATTTTTAAAATATATATATATGAAAATTACAGAGAAAATGTCAGAGTTTTTAGAATCATAAACGGACATTATATAGCACAAAAAGACCCATGATACATCAACTTGAAATTATTAGTTCAGAATTTTAAAAATTACTATAGAAATTAGCATAAAACTAACCTTTAAATTGTCTATAAAAATATCACGTGTAAAAAATTACTAGAATATCTATGATTATACTAATTTCATATACAAGAATTTGTTAACTGGTCATGCTTATGAGATACTTTGTTTTATCTTTTAGCTGTGTTATGCAATTATAAGCATTATAAGTTCAGGTGTTCATTGCTTAAACTACTGCTTTGCTATGGTAATATTAAAATTTGGAGGACTTCAAATAACATCCATTTAAATAATTCCCCTAGGTAATTAGTGAGATTTAAGATAGAGTCTGAGAAAAGTAATTTACAAGTCACTTTTCCATGATTTCTTATCTCCTCCTCTAAACAACATCCTTCCTGGTATTAGAGAGGGTGGTGGGGAAGCTGGGATGGCTCAGCAGGTTGAGCACTTGCATTGCAGTCCCAGAGTCCAAGGATCGAGTCCTGGCCTCCTCACTGACCCATGCAGACCCATATGCTGAAATGGGGTGTGCTTCCCACCCAAGTTTGGTTCCTGCTGGGTGACCTTCCTATGTGGGAAGTGCCGGGTTCAACTCCCGCCTGGGGCAGGCTTCTCATGTGGGAGGCTCCTGGCTTGTGGGGGCATGCTTCCCATGAGGGAGGCCCCCTGCCCATTCCCACCTGGCATGGCCCCACGCCCACCCATGGAATGGATCTATGTCAAAAGCTCATGAAGTACAACCGTGGAGACTGCTCTGGGACCTTCCATTTCTCTCTCTCTCTCTCTCTCTCTCTCTCTCTCTCTCTCTCTCTCTCTCTCTCTCTCTGTCAAAAACAATAAAATAAATCTTAAAGAAAAAAAGAGACGGTGGAAGGTGGAGGTCAAGGGAGGTCATTCTCTACGGTGGGTGTCATGGAGAGAAATTGCCATTACAGATGACACCACTTGCCAGGATGATTGTTAGCACCACCTGCAAACAAACACATCTTCCAGTCAGGATAAACATTTCTGTGGAAACGGGAAACACTGTCTCATGAGGAAGAATTTAGGATAAGATCAGGATGCACAGAAAAGAATAAAATACCTTTGGAGATGTGAGAGATCAGATCAGATAATGGTATGAAGTGAAAGAGATAATCAAACAAAAGTACTTCTTATCCCTGCCTTCCATAAAGCCACATTGCTCTCTGCTTTTCATAACCTCTGCTGTTCCAAGTGGGATAGCCAGTAGCAGAGAAATGGTACAGGTTGTCTCTTTTCCCTCTGCTCCTAGAGTGCTTAATATTTAGTCAGTCCAAAATAATTACATGCTTAATTGTTTACGAATTGTAGCGTGCACTGTTAGCCTGATTTCCTCTGTGAGATCCTAAGCCTCACCAGGGTAGGGATCCTGTTATTTTTCAAAGGTTTACAATATTTAGCTTCAAGTACATTCTCAGTTAATATTGAGATACTGATAACACTTGCTTTTCTAGTTCTGTGGGTTTT
The DNA here is from genome assembly GCA_004027555.1 of Craseonycteris thonglongyai. Taxonomy (NCBI): domain Eukaryota; kingdom Metazoa; phylum Chordata; class Mammalia; order Chiroptera; family Craseonycteridae; genus Craseonycteris; species Craseonycteris thonglongyai. Next base: position 10,194 of record PVKE010043187.1, on the reverse strand, counting down.
TTTTCTCCTATAAACTTTTGTAGGGCTGGCTGTTTTTAATGGAAAAGATGGTGTATATTACCTCAAACTGAAAGATGACATCAATATAAAATATATACAGAGAAAACAGACTATATTTTTTAATTGAATAATAAATTTTTTAATGACATATGTTTTCTTTAAGAATTATTATTTTTTTGTTTTAGACAGAGACAGAGAGAGACAGAGACAGAGAGAGGCAGAGGCAGAGAGAAGGAGGAGGGCCCAGAGCAGTCTCCATAGCTGCACATCATCTTTTGACATGGTTTTATTCCACACAGGTGGGTGGAGGTGGCAGAGGATGGGAACCAGGCTGGGAGCCTCCTGCACAGGAGGTACGCCCCCTCAAGCTCAAGCCAGGGGCCAGACTAGGGGGTGAGAAGCAAACTGGGGGCCCCCTGCATGGGAAGCACACCTCAGTTCAGTATATATGTCTGCACGAACTGGCACTGGGATTCCATCCTCAGTCCCGGGGGCTACAAAGTGAGTGCTTAACCCGCTGAGTCATCCTGGCTTCACTTAATTTTCTTTTAAATTTAACCAACACTTGTATGCAAGATAGAGTTTCAAACATAGGATAAGGGTATAGAAATTTCTTTTTTCTTTCTTTCCTTCCTTCCTTCCTTCCTTCCTTCCTTCTTTCTTTCTTTCTTTCTTTCTTTCTTTCTTTCTTTCTTTCTTTCTTTCTTTTTTTTAAGTTCTTTGTCCATTTAATAACTGGGTGGACTTTGGCTAAGTTACTTACATCAAAGCATTGTTAAGAGAATTAAGAAATTAATGTTGTATAATAAAGAATTTAGCTGGCCTTTGAAACTGCTTCTTTGAAATTTCCTGAGTGATAAGAGTATCTTTGTTATTCATATTGGGTCTCTGGGACCATAGCTTAGCTTATGCTAACAAGGTAACTCATGATGGGTTTGTGGATAGTTGCCAGCTGGGATTAAGGTGTTGGGAGTTCTCAACCAGGAGACACCAACTTGACCTGGTGACCTCTGGGGATGGCAGTTAGAGATGGAGCTTAATAACAAGGACAAAGATTCAACTAAGCATACTTATGTAATGAGAACACAATTAAAAATTCTGGCTACCTATATCATAAAGATTAACGTGCACAACTTTCTAAACTGCTTTTTGCCTTATGAATTCTCTCTTCCCTGCATGACAATGAAAAGATTAATATAAGCTATTGCAGATGACACTACCTGCTGTTGGGGACACTGGGTCCATGTGTTATGGCTTTGTAGGAATCTCTGCAGTAAATGTTGGGAACTCAGGGTTTTTATAGTGTTTATTTTGTTTTTGTTTTTTACAGAGAGAGAGAGAGAGGGATACAGAGACAGAGATAGAGAGAAGAGGGAGGGCCCAGAACAGTCTACATAGTTGCACATGACTGGTTTTTCCACATAGTTTCATTTCACAGGGGGAGGGGGAGTGCTGCACAGGGCAGGAACTGGGCCAGGCTCTCACCCCAGTGAGAACTGAACTGGGGGCACTCCCCAATTCAGCATATGGGTCTGCACGGGCCTGGCCCGGGATTCGATCCTCAGTCCCCAGGGCTGTAAAGTGAGCACTTAACCCACTGAGCCATCCTGGCTTCCCCTGTTTGTTTGTTTTTACAGTACTACAACTGCATATTTAAGAATTTCCCATTGCTCAAAGCTGCTACAACTGTCATTCATATATATATATATGTGCGCGCACATGTATATATGTTTTCAAGAAGACTTATGATTAAATTTGATGAACAGTTTTATCAACACACCAAGGGGCTATTTATCCTGGTGATTCCTAGTCTCAGATTAGAATTTGATAAAACGACCTCGCTTTACCATCTTGACTACTGAAACATTTATTAAAAGCAGAAGACTGGGTTAGGTTGGAGTTATCATAATACTTATATTTCATTTTCTTTCTTTTATTTAAGGTTTATACTGAACCTTTGATACATAAGAATAGTAAGGGCTTGTAGGAATACATGCACATGGGTGTTTGGGAATTTGTAAGAGTCCATTTACAGAATTGGTGTTAATGGAGCTTAAGCAAAGTTGTCTAAGAGGTGAATGATAGTGGTAATTCCACAATTTATAGCCCAGCATTTCCTGTCTTTCATATGGAGCTCCTCCTCTCTTGCTCCACATTTCTGAGATGTCCCACAGAGAACACAAATGGTTAGGCCCTGGAGGTCTTGAAGTTTGTCTCCAGGTCAGGGAACTCAACAGCTGATACATTTTCCTGTGGTGATAGGAATTGGGATGATATGCAAAGAAAGGCTTTACTGTCTAGTGCTATGGTCTATGGTTACCAGGGAAAAGGGAAACAAAGCAAAATAATAAAAAACAAAACAAAACAAAAAACAAAACTTTATTTTTGAGAAAACAAGTGCAGCCAGATGTGTAAGTTCAAATATGTTGATGGAATCCAATCATCACCTTGGTGTTGGGGCAAAGGAAGTAGCTTTTGGTGGAGGAAAGATCAAGAACAAATTTCCTGGTCTCATCAGTGTAGACAGCTGGCAAAGCTGAATAACCCTTGCCTCAAAATCTCCAGTCACCTGTAAAAAAGATTATCTTTATGGTTTTAGGACCCTCAAATAGGAAATGCTGTTATGAAAAATAATTATATATTTTAATATATATTGAGCACTCTGGCTACAATACATAAAAATTGGTGTTTTGTTTTGTTTTGCTTTGTTTTTTACTTTTGCCAATTTTAATAAAACATATTTTATATAAAATGTAAATATTTCTTGAAAAAAATGTCTAAGTACTTTAATTTCTTAAATATCCAGACATTAATATACTAATAGTTTAATCCTCCTGTCTTTGGATATTAGGGTATTCCTGATTATTGATTATTATAATAATGCTCCAAAAATACTTTCTATAAGTCTGTTTGTTTCGCTAGGATAGATTACTATACGTGACATGACAAAATAACAGGTTGCAGGGGATGTAGGCTGGCTCAGCTATTTGAGAGTTTGCCTTGCAACCAAGAGGTCTGGGGATTGAATCCTAGACCCATCCTGTGCAAATCTATATGCTGAACTGTGGTAACTACCAGGACGGCAGTGAAGGTTCTCACCGCTCATGCGAGAGACCCCTGGTTCTGTTCTTGCCTCACATGGTTCTACATCTATCTGTGTGGAATGAAACTATGTCACAACTAATGATGCACAGCTATGGAGACTGCTCTGGGCCCTCCCCCTGCTCTCTCTCCCTCACTCTCTCTCTCACCTTCTCTCAAACAATAAAATAAATCTTAAAAAACAAACAAACAAAAACAAACAAAACAAAAAATACACGCTGTGAACACTTTAAGGCTTTTATTGAATACTGTAAAATACTTTCTAAAAAGATTAAATCAAATGATACTATTATTAGGAGCACATGTGAAAGCTTTCATGTTTTATTTTCTCAATTGAAACTTATTTATAATTTCTGATAAGTAATAAATATTCAATCAACCTGCTGGTATTTTAAAAGGTATCCTCTCATCTCCTCATTTATTCAGAAGAGTAAGGATTTTATTAAATAGTCTTGAAAGTATTGCATAAAGGCTTTTGTACAGTACATCTGAAGTCTCATTTTATTACTAAGGTTTGACATAAACCCTACTGACATAATTAACCAGTTGCATATAGTGTTCAGAACACAATGTGTAAATAATTTTTTTTTTAAGTTTTGTGTGAATGGATTCAGTTTGAACATTCTGCATTTCTTGTCTAAGTTCTAGTCTCTCAGATTATGCCTTGGGTAAGTTGGTGAGGATTTCCTGTGGTAAAGTGGCCTGATGGGATCCTTAGTGAATAATTACTATTAGTAGGAACACATGTGCTTCCAAAGATTTTCAACAAGTTCTAGTGATGAGAAGAAGCTTCTCCAAAAAAGTCATACTTCACATTTATAACGAGCTACTAGAATGATTGATCATATGATCTTGAAATCGTGACAAAGTCTCACTTCTCCTGGAAAGTTTGTCAAAGAGCATCTTGAGGAAATATGATGGGCTCATGAATATTTATAAAGACTATTGTAAATTTGGCAATATCCTCTGGCATTTTGCCTTTAACCTTTTGGATGTGATGTACTATGTGAACTAAATTATAATATGCATGACTAGAAAAACTGATAGAGTGATGTAATTTTCATGACATTTCCTCAAATATATTACATATATTACTATTTCAAGATGATTATTTATTTGCCAAAATATGCACTTTACATGCTTTAATCTGAAAGGCATACTTTAGTATAATATTCCATAGCCATGTTAGAAATTAGTTTGCCTGTAATATTTAGATATTTTTAAAAATGTGTATTAGAGTTGACCAATTAATTATAGATATTGATATATAATAAGCATTTATATTATGAGTTATTACTTTAATTTTTGGTTCATTGAGTAAATTTTATATTTCTCAAACACTGGATCTAGGCCAGCCTCTGTTTTAGGTCCCATGATGACAACAATATCTATTCTCATGAAAAGTCTGGTTATGGGAACAAGGAATTTGTGAACTGTGATGACTGTTACAAACAAAGGACCAAGTGAGACAAAAGCACATAAAAGGGAACCTAAGTCTAGTTTGATGAATAGAAAATATTTTTTTTGGAATAAAGTAAAATATAACCTGAGATTGGAAGGGAGCATAAGAGTTAGCTAAAAGATTTGTAAAGGAAAGAGGAAATACTATATTGAAAACCATAAAGTAAGAAAGCAAGATATATTAAATGGGCTAGAAAAAGACCACTATAGTTAGAACATAGACAATGAGTATTATACCTAGAAATGTACGCCAAGGATCTATTGTAGAAGGGCACATAGACCTTGTCAAACATTTTGAACTATACCTCAAAGGATATAATTAAAGGGTTTTAAGCAAACAAGTTATACAATTTTTTACAAAATGTGTGTTTTTAAAATATTTCTTTGGGTGCAGTAAAGAAATTGCAGAGACCTGGTAGAGGTTATGAGACAAGCAAGGCATGTTCCCATAATGGATTGGTTGATCTAGTATGTAAACAATGGTGAACTGAAAAATAAATTACTTTGAAAAATATTTGGGAAAGAAAATTAATATGTTCATCAAGATAGTATAGTCAGTCCTCACTTAACATAGCCAACAGGTTCTTGGAAACTATGACTGTAAGCAAACAACGTTTAAGAAAATAGATTTTAACCATAGAAAATTTAATAGAAAAATTAAGTTTCTATGGCATATTTCTGGTCACAAAATCACCACCAAACTTCTAAATGAGGACCCCAAACACTTCTCATATTAAACATTGAAATAACTGTGAATTGTACATACCTTTAAAAAAGATTAATAAAAACAAGTAAGATAATTTTCCAACCTGCTTATTCTAGTTCATGGTCACAGGTGGCTGGCACCTATCCTTGCAGCTCAGGGCACAAGGCAGGAACATAACATAGACAGGACACTCTTTCATCACAGTGGCACTCACACCCACGCCCACACTCAATCACACTGTAGACATGCCAGTTCACCCAGCACGCACATCTTTGAGATGTGGGAGAAAACTGGAGGGCCTGAAGGGAACCTACACATATGTGGGGACAATGTGCAAACTTGACACATACAATGGCCCTAACCTTTTCATCAAGGTTACGATGAAACAATGTTGAACACAATGACATTATCTGAGCATCTATGGTAGCTCCCTCTCTCTGTTTCTGTGGAAAGTATAAACCTAATTTTGGGGAGCACCTAGCTCCAGGTAGTAAAATGCCTCCTGTGTGAAGATATTAGAAAGTTTATTTTTCCTCTCGGTAAAGCCAAATTAGCAAACGAATTTGGTCTATAATATTCTATTTACCTCAGTTCTTAAATTCCTATCTCCTTCCTGAAACTTTTATTTCGAGTTCTGACTGAGTTCTGGTCTCTCTCCTGAATTAAAATAGCCTTGGCTATAATTACTTTTGCCTGTCTAACTTTATCTGGTGCCACAAAAACAGACTGAGAATGAATAGTGTTATAGAAAAGAAGGAAAACAAGATACTACAGCATAATGGAACCCAAGGAAAGATTATGGTTCAAGAAAGAAGGAATAGTTCCTCAGTGTCAAAAATTATTGAAATATCAAGCAAGATAAGAAGTAAACAGGGGAAGCCAGGATGACTCAGTGGATAAAGCACTTGCTTTGCAGCCCTGGGGACTGAGGATCAAATCCTGGCCCAGGCCCCTGTGGACCTATATGCTGAATTGGATGTATTTCCCATGTGGAAGGCCCCCAGTTTGGTTCTCACCCACTGGGGTCAGCCCCTGGCTCAAGAGGGTGTCCCTCCTGGGGGTCCCCAGCTCAGCTCTCGCCCTGTGCAGCCCCCACCCGTGTGGGATGAAACCATGTTGAAAACTGATGACATACAGCTATGGAGACTTTTCTGGGCCCTCCTGCTTCTCTCTGTCTCTCTCTGTCTATGTCAAAAATAATAAAATAACTCTTTAAAAAAAGAACTAAACAAATTATATTGAATTAAACATCATCTAAAAATATATGAACATATAACATCAAAATACATAAAGTGTATAGATGGAAACTAGTTTGGAGTGGGTTAAAGAATAATCGGGGAGTAAATAAATTGAGAAAATAAGGGTAGACAAGAATAAGCTCCATAGTCTCTTAATCTGAGATTTTTATTAAGTTATTATGTATAATACTTGTACAGTTAAGAAAAAAACCCATTGAAGAGATTCATTTCTACCATATACCATTGTTATAACATAACCATCTTAAGAAACCCTTATAAGAAATCGCACAACTATATTGTTGACTCCATTTGTGAAATTTAAAGACCTGTAATGTTGTTAATAAAATGGGTTCTTTTGATAATTCTACAAGTTCTTAAGATATGTTAGTCTATGTGAATTTGAATGCTATGAGAAATTTTATTAACACAAGTATTTGGGTTTCACAAATAACACAAGTATTTGGATAATATGAGAAACATTATCATCCTGATTCTGGCCATTGATTTCATTTTCTTAAAGATAAATTAAGACTATCTCAGTACATCAAATTTAGAAGCTGATTTACTGACATAACTTCCATCCATGTGTCCTCACTCAGACATTTCATGCCACATCTCTGCTCAAAATCTCAGATGAAAATAGTATTACACTGCTCATTATCAATATTTCAGAATACATTTTTTGCATCATTATATTTTCATGAATTTTTCAAAAGACCACTTATTCTTATTGACTATAGTTGTTGCTTCCCCTTTAGATGCATAAATCTTCCATATTCATCCACTAGCAGGGCTCTCTTCAGGCTGGCCTATTTGTGGTCTTTAGCATTTTCAAGGAATATCAAAGAAAATTTCTGCTGTTTTCAAGCAACACATTTCAGGTTTAATATTTTTATTTCCTTTGCTGGTCCCAGAGTATAGAATCAGCTACTCTCTGCATCCAAGGATGTATATCAATAAGCAGAAGGAAACAATTAGGATAGTATGGAAAGTTCAGTCCTTTTGATAATAAAATAGGATTTTTTCTCTTTTTTTAATATATCATAAACCACTGTTGGTTATTAAACTTACTCTTACCTTTCTGAATTTCACATTTTACCTAAATTTTAATTTTAGAGCTGCCTTCCTTATTTTGTTTTGTTTTGGCTTTGGGCTCAACAATTCTAAAAGTGAGTCCAAATTACACAGTTCCATGAAGTACCTATTGTGAATATGACTTAAATACCAACATCTGAAAAGTAAAATAATCCCTCAAACATTGGAGTATTTTATCAACAACAACATTTCAATACATTCATAAGATACAGTGATTAACAATTAAGACAACTGCTATTTTTTTTAATTTGGTTTGAAATTTTCTCCTGGCCTTTTTTGGGGGGGAGGAGGGGCACTAATTGAATTTCTTTACCTTTCATAAAATTGCTTTGCTAGAGTCAATTATTTTTTTAATTGCATATGCTTTTAAGTTCTTGACTACAGTATCTTAGAGACCTCTGTATATTTATGCTAATGAGATATCTTTACCTCAATTCCTCATACTAATCAAATGATTCGATAACACCCACTAGAATTAATACTCATAATTATCAAAGTCAAATATGGAAGAATAAATGTGAAAGCTGCAACTGAGAAAAGTAGTATACATTAACTTCCGTAAATTCATGTAACCTTCCTAATATTAACCAGCATTTTGTTACATAACAGCTTTCTTGAAATTAGATAGAAAATAGATGGTAGGTAGGTAAGTAGGTACAAGATGATAGATAGATGATAGATAGATAGATAGATAGATAACAAAGGTAAACCAATAGGTTTAGGTTTACTCAATCTGTAATATCTTCCCTATCACTTGCTGTTCAGCATGAGAGGCAGAGTCACAGTTAATGGGGAGAAAGTTTTTATTTCTCTTGTTCCCAGCAGCAAGGACGTAGTAAAATCACTCTATTTTTTCTTGACAATCTGCTCTCTCTTTCCTCAACTATCTCTTCCATGGCACAACTACAATAAGAAATATATTGGGTTATATCTTTTTAATGTATCAACATACACATTTAAAACTGTAATTCAGTTTCTAATGATATATCAATCGAAGGCAATATTGTTCAAATAAAATAATTCTATTTTCCCTTTATTTTTAAGTGCATCACAAGAAACAGGGTATACTCTAACATAGCTCATCAAATTTAAATTTCTCTTTAAGTCACTTGAATGCAAATAGGTTAAAGCCTTATACTCATACACACAGTATATATACAGGCTGGCATCTCTTGCAGTTCCCTTGATATGCATCCAAATTTTATGGATGAGATTATAGAGCCTCTTGTTGAAAATTTAGCTGTAATGGCAAGAGAAGTGACTGCTCTCATCCACAATACATGCCACTAAAATTACACCACATGGAGACATAGAAAGACAGTGTTTGTTCTTGTAAAACTGAAGAAACACCTGCAAACATATATGAGGATGCAGGTCAAAAGCTCCATAGAGCACCTGGTGTGGAGAGTAGTTTTAATCATTCATCTCCTGTGAAAGAAACAATACTAAATCCCACTCTCAATTGAACTATCTCATTACAGGTAAATTTTTGCCAAGTTTCTGTTGTGGGATTTTCTACTCAGTGGGAGGTAGGCTTTTTATTCCAGTGAAATACATTTATTTCTTGAACCATGTCTTTTCATATGAACTACTAGCATTACTGCATTCCTATGCCATGAATAAAAACAACCATTGGACACCCATGTTAAATCTCATTATACTCAAGAGAAATAGTCTGTATATCTGTTTTTTTTCTCTGTATTTCTATTTTACTCTGATACTTTCAATATACTTATAAGAAAAATAAATGTTTCGATCTTGAAGGAGTAGAAAATATAACAGTATACACAATCGAAATTTATGGCAAATTGTCATTAAATGCCTGATTTAAAAGATTAGCCTGACATATATTATTTCATTTCCTTATTCTTTTCCTAGTTACACAGGAGAACTGTGAGAGTCTTATTTTTTTTCTAAAGGGACTAGAATTTATACAATGTTAAAGCATAAAAAATTATAACAGTTTGCAAAGATTTAAGAGATGTTTTAGAAATATTAGTCAAAGAAAAATACATTGACTGCAACTAGTAGAATTTCAGGATTATAGAGCATTTGTATTTGTGGGCATACAGTCATGAACAATAGTTTATGAAAGAAAAATTGCATTTATAACAAAATGAGTTATTGCTCAGCCTGAGGCAAAATATACAGTTGATACATATTTCTCATGCTCGCCTAAGACTTTATTTATTTAGCTTTAAACATTTTTATTAAAGATATAACTAACATACAATATTTTATTCTGGGGGTATACCATAGTTATTAAACATTTATATACTTAAAGAAGTGATCACCATGAGAAATCCAGCAACTATCTGACACTGTACCATGTTATCACAATTATTGACTATATTCATTATGGATGTTATATCCCTATGACTTAACTTATTGTATACCTAGAAATTTGGACCTCTTATTTCCTTTCACCTCTTCTGCCCCTTTTCAATTTTTCAAATGCAGTTGACATTCATATTATTTTATATTAATATCAAAGGTCATATATATAAACAGGACTATCAGTAATTGTGGAAAGGACTTAAGATTTTCCATTTGCCCCTGGCAGTTTTAAGAAGGCTGAAATAAAGGGGTGGT
>PVKE010043186.1:0-13464 GCA_004027555.1 Craseonycteris thonglongyai | reverse complement strand
GAGAGAGAGAGAGAGAGAGAGAGAGAGAGAGAGAGAGATACAGAGACAGAGAGAGAACTGAACTGGGGGAGCTCCCAGCTCAGCATATGGTTCCGCATGGGCCGGGGCCAGGATTCGATCCCTGGTCCCTGGCGCTGCAAAGTGAGCGCTTAACCCACTGAGCCATCCCAGCTTCCCCAGAGTCTTAGCTTTTTCATCTGTAAAATAGAAGTACAATTCCCACCTAGTCTGTCTCAAGGATTAAATAGGGTATATGTAAAACACTTAGCATTACCACATAGTGATATAATAAACACAAAATCATTGGTAGATATTCTTATACTTGCAACATTGAGTCTGTAAAGCTCACCCAATAGGAGCCACACAAATAGATTTAAGATGCAAGATCTAAATTGACTGTGAGTAACATACCGCAGTGCACATTTTATAACCAACACCAAAGTCAAAACGACATTGCTCATCCATAGAATAATTGATTCCAGGAAGTTCTGGGAGTTTGGGCCAATCATGTTCGAAAGGGTCATCAAGGAGACAATCATAGGAACTATAGGAAGGAAAATATCAAAAGCAGTTTAATATTCTTTTTTATTTTTAATCATGTCCTAATGAAAAGGTACAAGGGCTGTCCAGAAAAAATCCAGCCATTGTCAATATAACAAGAATGGTTACATGGCTGGATACTTTCCAGGCAGCCCTCATATTCTTAGGTTAAATAATCTGGAATTTCATCAGATTATACAGCAAGGTCACAGAAGTGTATCTCTAAAGGTTTTTGGTTTTAGTTCCATTAAAAAATAAATAAATAGATAAAAGAAAACTGTTACCCTTATTCATTCCAATAAATAAGCCAAGCATGACTTAGGGATGCAGTACACTTGTGACAGCCTTAGGAGTGTCCGTAGTTGAACTCCATGTGGTGGGGCAGTCAGATGTGGACACTCGTGCTATAGGGCAGAGGTGGTACACTAAGCCTGTATAGCAGGGCCATCCCAACTCATCCTCAACTCAAATTTGACCCTTAGTCAAAACTCCCATCAGGGATTTACTAAAAAAAAGTCATAATTAAAAAAAAATCATTTAAATTCTAGGCTTATGGCTTAGAATATTGTGATTACATTATGAACCACTGTGTTAAAAGTGAAAAAGTTTTCCTTAACTGGGAGTTTTGTTAGGACCACAGTCCTAAGAGGCAGTTCCACGTCTGTGTTTCTGCTACAATAGAAATGCTATCGTGACATGCAAAAGGAACATACTGAATGTATCTTTTCAGTTCTTGGCCACTGCATCGGGACCAGTGGTAACGATGAAACGCCGCTTGCACCAAGGGAGCCATGACACTGCCCATGGCAGTTTCATCACCACACCTGTTGCCTTGTCCATCATGCTCCATTCCCAACCTAAAAGAGAAAGGGGGACCTCACTGGTAAGAAATATAGGGTCCATGAATTTTGATTAATTTGTGTTTTAAAAGTAAATAAAAGAGGGCCTCAAATAATGTCACTGTTCAATGTCATTTCCTTATAAAGTGGATGAGAGGCTGTAGGAACTTAACTCTTGTTTATGTCAATTAGCTTATGATACAACTAATTTTGTCGTATGTCATTTGGCTTAACGTTGTAGAATTTATTGAGGATTTACTTTACAGAGGAATACGTATTTTTTAAATTGACATGGCTTTTGTGGAAGAGTCACATAAATTGTAAAATAGAGAATCTTCTGAAAGACATTCCTTCCTTATTCTACAGCTATGAAAAGTGCAGGGGTGTCTCCGCAAGCTGCAGTCACTCATTCAGTTTCAGTGCCTGGCCTCTTCACTGTTTTCAGCTCCTCACACTTGGCAAGGAACGAGAGTTGCATGCTAGCATGCACTCTGACCAAAGCACAAACAATACTGAGAGAAGCAGAAAAGAAAGACCTTTTTTTGCTTTATAGCTGTTAACGGTGACTTACACATGGCCAGTTTCATGGGCGACGACAAAGGCAGATGAAAAACCATCCTCATGATTCAGGGTACAGCTTCTCACTGGATGACACATTCCTGTGACTGGAGCATATCCTGTAGAGAATAACAATTACTTTTATCTTCATTTTATGAGAAAGCCCATTAAGAATTACTACTGGACTTTTGTCTAAAGGAGGAAAAAATGCTTTTCAGGAAACAGAGGCAGTATGATTTCACTGCTATCATTGTGCCATGTCCTCTTGGGAAAACCACAGGTAATGGTCTCTAAAAAGATTCACTGGGTCTGCATTTTCTTCCTTCCTAAGGGAAGGAACTGCCTGGGGTTACCATTCTGTTCTGCCCACCAACTAAGCCTGGTCTTTCTGTTTTAGTGAATGGTCGTTCATATCATGGCATTGATGAAGCGAGCCAGAAATTCCATCAACATTGAAAAGAAAATTGTCAGTCTACTTTCTTCCAAAGCCTACATCAGAATTTATTAGATAAATGTAAGCTGACTTTGGAAGAAAGCACATTGGCAGCAGTCATTTCTCATGGCATCTCATCTCCCATTCCAAACACTTAGTGGAAATCACACCACATTTTACAGCATCCACTCCAGACCCCAAATGTACAATCATTATTTTAAAGGCAATTATAATGTGTTATAGTCGTTAAGTGGCATTTAACATTGTGAATTCCACAAAAGTCACTGGAAGCAATAGAAAGAATACATATGCTTGGCTGATGCATGATGAAAAGTAGTGGTAGAGATGTGAACATCTGAACAGACTGCCTAATTGAGGATTACTTTTGAAAGTCATGCCCTTTAGTTTTTCTTCTACATATTAATGGAAATACCTTGCATTCCAGCAGGTCCAAAGTCTTGCCTGGTTAAGAAAATTGCGTGATCATGGTGTTCAGCATGGTTGGGATCAGATTTTTGTTGTTGGCAAGCCCAGCGACACACATTCTCCAAGCTTCTAGATGGGTTTCCTCTTTCTATGAGGCTGATGGACTGAGAGGGAGCAACATGTGGAAGATATAGATAACATTTTCCCAAAGGCTTCCTTTAATAACTTTCTCTTAAGTTAACATTTGGGATTACAGTTTCTAAATAATATTGAATAATATTATGTGGGACTTATGATATCTAGTTTTGCTTAGGAATTCTAAATGCTCATGAATGATTCTTTATGATGCTCAATATTACTTGTGTGAAGAAAAGTTTCTGACACCATTTATGGAAGTACATGATAGTGAGATTTCTTATGGTGAGGCAACTCAGTGTTAGTCATTTGGTTAAGACTTCCAGCAGGCTAAATATTTCCTAATTCAATTTAAATTTTCAGTTTCATACATATTAAGAAAAACAGAGGGGATGATTCTAGCATGAGACTTTTATTATGAGCTGTTTAAGTGAAAGAGCTATAGTTAAGATTTTTTGGGCAGGAGTGGAGGGGGTCAAGAATTAATCAACATGTGTGAAGAATATAAGTGCTTTAAGCTGGTAAAGCTGATCACATCTTCATTTATGGGGGATGGTTGATTTATAAAAACCTCACACTAAAAAAAATTTCCCTTTTTTAACCTTATAGCAATGAAGAGGAGTATACACTTCTCTTGTAGTTCCAATAAACGTACTGAAGTTTGTTGGAATGTTCTATTATTATACTACAGTCAGGAGTTAGAAGTTTAGAGGGAGAGGGCCCTTCTTTCAAGAACCCAGGAGCCTCACTTCCCCCAGTAGTCCTGATGGAATGAGAAACTGAACTTGCAACCCAAAATGAGTCCCTACTTGGCTGACCAGCTTAGAGTTTTGTAATATTTTAGCAAATATCATTATCAGTGTTTACATTCTTGATAAAATTAGCTTGGTTTGTTATATGCTGATCACATACTTCTCCAAACAAATAATTTAACAACCAATTGAAGGCTGTTAATATCTCTAGCTGGAGTTGACTTGTATTCAGTATTAGTGACACAAAGTTGGTCAGGTTAATGGAGTGAACTAAAGATCAATGACATCCTTGCATCAGAAAATGATTAGTGGATGTTAAATACATTATAAAAATGCAAGCACATGAATTTTCCGGTTTGCTAAATATATAATTCCATTAGTATTTCATAACCAGGAGAATTTAATTATGGAGGAACGTATAATTTTAAACATCAGGAACAATGCCATTCTATTTACTTCCCTTATGTTTTCTCCTCAAAGGGTGAAACCATTGTATCCTTTTCATTATATCCAAGTACAGGGACACATCTAGTGTCATTTTAAAGCCAGCTAAAGTTAGTTACATTACATAAAATGCCTACTATGTGTATATTGACCCAACTTTTAATTTTCAAAATGACCAAAGCTCTTTTAAATGAAAAGTCACTTTTACTTCACTTTTCTTAAGTGGAAGTATATACATGTAAACTATTGTTTTTAACAAATCATAAGAGGGAAAGGATCTTTGTTATTTTTCTTCATTGATATATTTGAAACACCTAGAAAGTATCTGATTCATAGTAAGCATTCAATATAGATGTTTTAAATGAATAAATGAATTTCAAATTTAATAATAATTACACACAAAGGCAATGCGCCTTCCTTACAATAGTATCCATTAATATTCACTCATATAGTCATGCCTGAAGTCAGGATAACCATCTCCAAGTCCATTAAACAGAGGTAAACAAAATGAATGCTAACAGCACAAAAATCATTCATTATCTGCTCATATTTGGAGATCCCCACTCATTGTGGCAGTTAGTTCTGTTCCTCAGTTCAGAGCAAACACAGTTTATGTGATACATATCTATGCCACTTGTTAGCTATAGTTTCAGCAACTTAGTCTTCTGTTTGCTACCCCAGTCCTTAATTTTCATAGTTCTCTATTTTAAGACAGTTTACCTTTGCATAACCCAGCATGATCATGCGTACCAGGACCACATTTATATGCACTCCTAGGGATTCATCATGGTAAATTTCATTCACCTAGAAGCAAAGCAGATAATAACTAGAAGAAAGGCAATACAAAAGACTGTGGGATGCATGCCAATTCATGAATCTGCCATGTAATCACAAGTACTGAAATCAAATCACATTTTTAAAAAATTTGTTTAAGCTGACCTCTGAAATGACACTACTTACCTTTAGCTTTGGAATAATTTTTGGATATGTGAATTACTCATTTTGTAAACCTCACAGTATCAAGAACACAGAGTATACTTTAAAAAAAGGACTTCATTAAACTGCTGTAATGTTAGAAAGAGTACCCATGTACTTATATCCACATAAAACATTTATCAAAAGCAAGCACAAGAGGGTGACTGGTGAAGCTATGAGTAGGCTCAACCATGTGGAGGTAAAGAGCAGCAATTTTCCTGCCAGAGTACCCATGTCAACACTAGGAGAAGTACATCTGGTAGGGGGAGGCTATGCAAGTGGAACCAGTATGCAGGAGTAGGGCCTACTTAATGCCCCCCACCGCCAGGAGTGGGACAGCTGGGACAATGATTATTCAGAAGTCCTATAGAATAGAAGTCCTTCAATATTTAAATTACTAATGTGATTATACAAGTGCATTATTAGATGAATGTCAGCCTTGGATATAGCTCAGAGAACAAAATTTGCTTTTTATTTAAATTTTCAAGTTAGGTTGAATTGCATACTGTTAAATCATAGCTATTAAAATTTAAGCAACCTCAATGATTATAGTACAGCATAGTTCTTATAAAGATGATAAACATGAAGACTAGAGAGTAACCAATGTAAAACAACACACAGGGAATTACTAGCAGATATGAATATAAAGTGGAGTGTCATTGTATTTTCTGATTAAGCTTACACAAAATTAGTGTGAATAAAGAATACTTAGTAAGTTCACAAATGCCAGCAGGAATGGGAAAGGTGCAGTTATCTGGTCAGATCATGGTTATCTGTTTCAGGAACAGGGAACCAATATTTGTCACAATAACTAAAAGAGGGATGTACAACCAATTGCAATTCAAGTTGAGATCCAGGAGGTTCAAACAGTAAACACAGCAAATTTAAAATGTACAGAGAAAAGATAGACAGAATCTCATACAGCAAGGCTTTAAAAAGAAATACAACACAAGAATGATAGAATGATCTAAAAAATAAAAGAAATTCATGAATTGTGAAATGACCCACTGATCAAAATACAGACAAAGAAATCTCAAATGAAATGTTTCAAGAATGTAATTGGCCTATACTGAACACCTTTAAAAACCAAGGCCTTAAAGGTAGACTAAAGGCATACTTACTGAAATTCTAGATGGAACAAAAAAGAGACTACGGTAGCTAAGGTGGAGGTAAAAGATATGACAAAGCTAGCATATACTAAAGATGACATAGTTTAACAAGTAAAGATGTAGCATTCTTTTAAGTGGAAAAATGCATGTATATGTACACACATTCATTTACAAATATACACATAAGCATAGAATGGTAAGACCCAATTTAAAGATTTATTTTGTTTGAGAGAAGGTGAAAGAGAGAGAGAAGTTGGAGGGCACAGTGCAGTTTCCATAGTTGTACATTAGCTGTAACATGGCTTTATTCCACACAGGTGGATGTAGGGCTGTGCAGGGCAGGAACTGAACCAAGGGCTTTCCACACGGGAGGCGAGAACCTTCACTGCCATGCCAACTGGGCAGTTACCAGTTGCACTGCAGTTCACCATATGGGTTTGCATGTGCTGGGGCAGGGAATCAAACCCTGGATCTCGTGTCTGTGAGGCAAGTGCTCAGCCACTGAGCTATCCCAACATCCCCAGGACCCAATTGAATACCTGTTCAAGATAGGCCAAAGGCTGAAAAAAAAACCTGCAATCAGATGTGCAGGCAGGTAGCTCATCCCCAAGTTGTCCCACTGTAGGCCAGAGTACCCTTGAAATACTGAGTTCTTTTTGTCTGTGTAGTCAAATAATATAAGAGAGGTAATGACGAATATAAATGTATCCAAAGAAGAGCAAAGAGCAAGGAACCAGAGAATGTTATGTAAAGAATGATTGGGGAGACACAGTGGCTAAGAACCTGACACCAGTCACTAATACTTTCAGTGGATAACTTGGTTCAACCCTTTATTGCTTGTGTCGTCTTCATCTTTCTGAGCCTCAATCAAATGGACATAGTAAGAACACTATCACATAAAGATAGTAGGGTAAGAATGAAAAGATTTAACTCATGAAATCAAATTGCTCACAAATTTTGGTGAGGGAGAGGGCAGGACATTAAAGAACATTAGTGTGGGAAGCAGAAAATAAAAACCATGAAAGACTTAATGACTATAAGAAAAAGGGATTTGATTACTCTGTATAGCTATAGAAAATAAAACTAAATTTCAGGATTCCCACTACTAGAGGGGTAGATTTCAAGTCAATGTAAGAACAATTAAATGTTGGACAAAAAGCTGTGATTTCTTATGACCCTTATTTGGTCAGGGGCAGACTCTTTTTACTTACTGCCTAATGAGAGAATCTCCCCTTCTCTTCTGAACTAATTATCTGATAAGAAACTGCTAACATTATAGTGCCAATAAAAGTAAAATATCTGAAGCCAGACCTGTCACTACTATATTCATCAAGAGATTCATTGACAAGATGCTTCTTTTAGGACAGCTGTTCTGAATTAGCAACATGGCTTCACTCAACATGCACTTAGCTTAATGTAACTGAAATGAAAATACTTCCAACATAAAAAAAGAAAGGTTGAAAGCAATGTTAATAAATACACAAAATAGAAGAACAATAAAAAATTAAAACTAAATAAAAGAGGTTAGGTTTAAAAGAAAGTGAATTAATTTCTAGGGGAGAGGTAATGAACAGGAGGGAGGCATAGTCATTAAAGAATAACAGTGACAACTGTACTTCTATTTATTTTTTAAATTTTTATTAAATATATTGGGATATCATTGATTAGTAAAATTATATAGGTTTCAAGTATATAATTCTCTAATACATCATCTATATATTACATGGTATGTTCACCACCCAGAGTCAGTTCTCCTTCAATCATCATATATTTGACTCCCCTTCCCTCCTCTACCACCCGCTCCCACCTTTACCCTCTGGTAACCTCAAAAATATTGTCTGTGTCTATGACTTTGTTTGTCTTGTTTATTTGCTGATTTCAGTTTTATTTATTTCTTTATTCAAAAAAATTTTTTAAATATGTATTGTTTTTGACAGAGACAGAGAGCGAGAGCGAGAGCGAGAGCGAGAGCGAGAGAGAGAGAGAGAGAGAGAGAGAGAAGGAGGAGGGCCCAGAGCAGTCTCCATAGTTGTACGTCATCAGTGTTCAACATGGTTTCTTTGCACACAGGTGGGCAGGGGCTGTGCAGGGTGTTAACCAAACTGGGGTCCTCCTGCATGGGAAGCACACTCCAGTTCAGCATATGGGTCTGCAGAGGCTGAGGCTGGGATTCGATCCTCAGTCCCCAAGGCTGCAAAGTGAGTGTTCAATTTGCTGAGCCATCCCACCTTCCCCTGCTCTCAGTTTGTATACCACCTATGAGTAAAATCATGTGGTTCTTGACTTTTTATGTCTGACTTATTTTGCTTAGCATGATTACCTCAAGATCCATCCATATTGCTGCAAATGGCCATGTTTCCTCTTTTCTTATGGCCCAGTAGTATTCCATTGTGTATATGTACCACATCTTTTTAATTTTTTTTTCAATTATGTTTGACATATCATATTATAGTCGATTCAGGTGTACAGCATAGTGGTGAGACATTTATAGCACTTACAAAATCCTCATTTTGATATATCTGGTTTCTATCTGACACCATATATAGGTATTACACTTTTATTTATTGTATGCCCAATGCTGTAATTTATATCCCTGTGACTATGAATTTGAATTCTTAATTGCTTCCCCTTTTTCACCCACCCCTCCAGCCCTCTACCCATCACTCCCACCAATCTAGTACCCTTCTGACACCACACACTATTGCTACACACCGCACACTATTGCTACAACATTATCGACCATATTCCCATGCTACGCTCTACATCCCATAACTATTACTTTGCAACAACCAAACTGAACTTCCCGTCCCTCTCCTCTTATTTCACCCACTCCTCCAACCCTCCTCCCATCTGGAAACAAATCAAATGGTCTCCATATCTTTGAATCTGTTCCTGTTTCACTTGTTAATTTTCTTCTTTGGATTTTACCTATAAGTGAAGTAAGTTTGCATTTGTCTTCCTCTTCTTGTCACTCCACTCAGGGCAATACCCTCCAAGTCTTTTGATTTAAACCTTTAATCCATATAACTTGAAGCAACTGTTGATAGACATGTATGTAGCCATTGCCCTTCCATCATTTATAATTTTTGCTTTTTCCTATCTTAAAGAAGTCCCTCTAACATTCCTTAGAGTAGTATTGGTTTGGTGGTGTTGAACTCCTTCAGCTTTTTCTTGTCTGGGGAGCTCTTTATCTGTCCCTCAATTTTTTTAATTGTTAAATTTATTAGGGTTATATTAGTCAGTAAAAATTATATAGTTTTTACTGTCCTTCAATTTTGAATGAAAGCCTTGATGGATACAGTAAACTTGGTTGTAGATCCTTGGTTTTCACCATGTTGAATATTTTCTGCCAGTCCCTTCTGACCTGCAAAATTTCTGATGAGAAATCAGCTGAGAGTCATGAGTGTCCCCTTATAAGTTCCTATTTGCATTTCTCTTCCTGTTTTTAGAATTTTCTCTTTGTCTTCAACTTTTGATGCTTTAATTATGATGTGCCTCAGTGTGGGCCTGTTTGGGTTCCTCTCATTTGGGACTCTCTGTGCTTCCTGAGCTTGTATATCTATTCCCTTCACCAGGTTAGGGAAGTTTTCAGTCTGTTTCTTCAGATAAGTTCCCTGTCCCTTGCTGTCTCTGTTTCTTCTGGTATACCTATGATATGAATGCTGTTATGTTTGATGTTGTCCCAGAAGAATCTTAGACTATCCTCATGTCTTTGGATTCCTTTTTCTTGTTCTGATTGGGTATTTTCTGTTACCTTATCTTCCATATAACTGATTCACGTGTCCGCTTCATCTAGTCTGGAGATCCCTTCTATTCCACTCTTCATTTCCTTTATTGTAACCTTTATATCTGTCTGGTCCTTTTTACTGTCTTTATGTCCATTTTATGCTTGATATCTCTTTGTTGAAATTTTCATTAAGTTGCTTGAGCAGCATTATAACCACAGTGCTGAAATATGTCTCTGATAAGTTGTTTGCCTCCATCCCATATTCTAGTGTTTTCTGCTGTCTTTTATTTTCCTACATATATCTTTGTTCCCTCATTCTGGCAGCCTCTCTGTAGATATTCTGCTCCTTAACCAAACACGTACTGCTGTGGTTTTTTATGCAGCTTACAGCTAATGCTGGGTGGGGATGAGGAGGGCAGAGGTCTGGTGGGCAGTGGTGGAGGGTGACTAGTGCCTCTGTTTTTTACCTGGCACTGAGAGCAGTGTGCCGGCAGTGCTGGCTTACACTTTCCTGTATTTGATTTGCTCCAAGGTCTCTGCCCTGTGTTTTAGGATCAGCTTTCTTGAATGTTGGTTCTACAGATAGGACTGCTTATGGCCAGAGACACATACTCTCAGCCTTTTTTCTCCTATTTCTGGGCCAGAGAGAGGTCACCCTATAGCTTCTCACTGCCCCACTCACTCCCCCTCCTCTCAGAGCTGGAGTGAATTCAGGCTGCAGCATCTAATGGCACCTGTGTCTGCATCTCCTGGGGCCAGAGTGAGGTCTGGTTGCAGCACTCATAGCCACAGCCTCTGGGCCTCCTCTTCCATCCTACAGACCGAAAGAGGTCCACAATGCTCACCTGCCACCTTCTTCCTCCTCCCTTCCCCAGCCACAGAGTGCCAAGCAGTGAACTGTATGTTGTTCACATCTATGCATGTCCCACCTTTTTTAATCCTCCTCCTCCTTGCCTACCTGCAGTACTTCTGTGTGATGAGTGGGTCTCTTAGCTGTGTTTGAACATTGTGTAGATAATCCTCTGTTGAATTATAGATGCTCTATTTGTTGCAATCTCCAGAGGAGTTTTTCTGGAGTTCCTCTCATGCTGCCATCTTGTTGCCTCTTCCTATACCTTATCTTCTTTATCCAATCATCTGTTAAAGGACACTTTGTTGTTTCCATGTTTTGGCCACCGTAAAAAATGCTGTAATAAACTTCTGGGTATATGTACCTTTACAGATAAAAGGCGTTGCTGGTTTATGGTGATTCTATTACTAAATTTTTGAAGACTCTCCAAACTATTTTCCATAGTGGCTATACCCATCAGCAGTGTATGAAAATTCCTTTTCCCTACATCTCCAATACTTGTTATTGCTTGTCTTGTTGATAATAGCCATTCTAACAGGTGTGAGGTGGCATCTTATTGTGGTTTTGATTTGCAGTTCCCTAACAGCTAGTGAAGTTGAGTGTTTTTTCATATATCTGTTGGCTATTTGTCTGTGTTCTTGGGAGATGTGTCTGGTCAGGTTCCCTGCCCAATTTTTAATTGCATCTTATTGTTGTTGATTTGTATTTTGTTATTCTTTATGTATTTTGGATATTAGCCCCTATCAGAGGTATTGTTTGCAAATATCTTCTCTCATTCAGTTGGTTGTTTCCTTGTTTTGTTAATGGTTTCTTTTGCTTTGCAGAAACATTTTAGTTTGATACAGTCCCATTTGTTTATTTTTGCATTTACTTCCCTTGCCTTTAAGGTCAAATTCATTCTTTCTAAACTCAGGTCTATAAATTTAATACCTATGCTTTCTTCTATGCACATTTATTGTTTCAGGTCTTATATTTAAGTCTTTGATCCATTTTGAGTAAATCCTGGTACATGGTGACAGCAATCTAGATTCTTTATTTTGTAGGTGGCTTTCCAATTTTCCCATCACCAAGAGGCTTTCTTTACTCAATTGTATGTTTTTGGCTCCTTTGTCAAAAATTATCTGTGTGTGTGTGTGTGTGTGGGGGGGGGGGGTTTATTTATGGGCTCTCAATTCTATTCCATTGATCTGTGTCTGTCTTTCTGCCAATACCATGCTGTTTTTAATTACTGTCACTTTTTAGTAAAAATTGAAATCAGGGAGTATAATACCTCAAGCCTTGTTATTTTTCCTCAGGATTGCTTTGGCTATTTGGGGTCTTTTGTAGTTTCATACAAATTTGATGATATTTTTTTTTGGTCCTATTTCTTTAAAAATGACATCTGGATTTTGATGGGGATTAAATTAGCTCTGTATATTGCTTTGGTACTATGTCCATTTTAACTATATTAGAGCCTTCTAGTCCATGAACATATAATATCTTTCCATTTATTTGTATCTTCAATTTCTTTTAATAATGTCTTGTAGTTTTCAGTGTATAGTTCCTTCACATCCTTTGTTAAGTTTATTCCTAGGTATAATTTTATTCTCTTTGTTGTAATTGCAAAAGGAATTGTTTGTTTGTTTGTTTGTTTTTCTGAAATTTCATTGTTATTAATAGTATATAGGAACAAAATGAATTTTTGTACATTGATTTTGTATCCTGCAACTTTACTATATTCATTCAATGTTTCTAATAGTTTTTTAGTGGCGTCTTCAAGGTTTTCTATATAAAAAGTATGTCGTTTGCAAAAAGTAACAATTTGACTTCTTCATTTCCAATTTGGATGAATTTTCTCTTTCTCTTGCCTGATTGCTCTAAGCTAGGACTTCTAATACTATGTTGAACAACAGTGGTAACAGGGTGTGTCTCTGTCTTATACTTGATCTTAAGAGGAAAAAGGTATCAGTTTTTCACCATTCAGTATGCTTTAGCTATGGATTTGTTACATTAGGCCTTAATTATGTTAAGGTACTTTTCTCCTATACCCATTTTATGAAATGTTTTAATCATAAATGGACGTTGTATCTTGTAAAAAGCTTTTTCTGCATCTACTGATATGACCATATGACATCCTTTATTTGTTTATATTGAGCCATCCTTATATACCTGGATTGAACTCCACTTGATTATGATGTATAATCTTTTAAAATATATTGCTTTATTAGACTCTCTACTATTTTGCTTAGGATTTTTGCATCTGTATTCATCAGAGATATTGACCTATAGTTTCCTTTATTTTATTTTAGCCTTACCAGGCTTTGGCATCAGGGTAATGTTGGCATCATAAAATGAATTAAGAATATTATTGCCTCTTTGTCAATTTTTTTTTGGAAAGTTTGAGAAGGACAACTGTGCTTTTAAAAGTTATAGGAAACACCCACATCAAAAAATTTTAGAATCATAAAATTAATAAAAGGTGGTAATAATGGCAAATAGGTTATGTTACTTGATTTAGTACAATATACATATAATCACCCTAAATTAGTATATTCTTTGGTACTTGGTGAATTTTAAATCAGTGCAGTGCCAAGAAAAGGTAATAGATAAAATTCAAGTTCTCAAAAACTCATGGACACAGTCAATAGTTTAGTGGTTACCTGAGGGTAAAGGGGAAGGTGGGTGGAAGAGATGGGG
>PVKE010043185.1:0-13466 GCA_004027555.1 Craseonycteris thonglongyai | reverse complement strand
TTTTAATATTTTGAAGATTGGGGTCCACTCCCTCCTGGCTTGCAGAGTTTCTGCTGAGAAGTCTGGTGACAGCCTGATAGGTTTTCCTTTGAAAGTTATGTTTTGTTTTTCCCTGGCCGCCTTGAGAATTTTTTCTTTGTCATTGGTTTTTGTCATCTTCAGAACAATGTGCCTTGGAGAAGATCTGCTAGGGTCTAGGTAGTTAGGGCTTCTGCTTTCCTCTTGGATTTGGGGCTGTAATTCCTTCCACAGGTTGGGGAAATTTTCATCCACTATTTGTTTTTAATAGCTAAATTTTTGAAGCTTCTTAATTAAAAGGCCTGTACTGTCTTTGTTATTGGTATTACAGGAACAACTACAAATTTACAATGGAATCCTGACATGGGAGAGGCTTTCTCAAAATTTCAATTACAGCCAAAAATGAATCAAATTGCTAGAACAGTAGTACTTTTAAAAGCCTCTCTTCCATCTTCACTGTCCGATTCTTCTTCAGAGGTGTATCAGTAGAAATTGAAGAAGGATGGAAAGACAGCCACAGCCAGACAATTTCCAGGTATGGACCCTAGGCACCTAGAATGAAGTCCTGAAAGGAATGACTCTACAGGCAGTCCTGGAGAGGCCATCTGATGACTTCACAGAGCCAGCAACTCCTCTTCTTCAGCAGCTGATTCACCTGTTCCCAGCTCAGCTCTCATGTGTACACCACACTCACATCCAGATGCCATAATCCTGATAACCTACTCACTTACTGACCCCTCATTATTACCTTCTTGGGTCCTGTCCCGAAGCCATGTGCTACTCAACTGCTTCTCTCCCAGGTCTTTCTTAGTTGTTATTCTTCTCATATATGCACTGCTTTGCTGGCTATCATTGTATTTATTTAAGTGTGCCATGTGAAGTATAGAGATTATATTATACCCAGTTGATCTTTTTATTCTAGTATTCTTGAAACTTAATTACATATCACAATTGTACTTGACATTTTTATTTGGGAGTGATTTTTTTTGAGCATTGGCTAAAAGAGAAGAGTTTATTTTTCTATGAAATTCACGTTTCTTCTCCTAGAGAAGAGATACTAAAATTACTTAAAATACAGATTTCTTAAAATTTTGCATAAATCCCTTGAGAACATTTTTACAGGTCTGCTTTCTGCCTATAATTCCAAATAAGATTTACACAGAGTTTATATTTGTGCATAAAAGGCTGATTTATGGGAAAGCTGGGATGGCTCAGCATGTTAAGCTCTCACTTTGAAGCCCCAGGGACGGAGGATTAAATCCCAGCCCCGGCCCCGGCCCATGAGGACCCACATGCTGAACTGGGGTGTGCCCCGAGTTCAGTTCTAGCCAGGACCTATGTGGGAGGTTCCCAGCCCATTCCTGCCCTGCGCAGCCCTGTGCCCACCTGTGGAGTGAAACTATACGGAAAACTAATGTCAACTATGGAGACTGCTCTGGGCCCTCCCCCTTCTCTCTGTCTCTCTCTGTCTCTGTTCCTCTCTGTTAAAAATCAATAAAATAGGGGAAGCCGGGGTGGCTCAGTGGGTTAAGCGCTCACTTTGCAGCGCCGGGGATCAGGGATCGAATCCCGGCCCCGGCCCGTGCGGAACCATATGCTGAACTGGGAGCTCCCCCAGTTCAGTTCTGTCTCTCTCTCTCTCTCTCTCTCTCTCTCTCTATCAAAAATAAATAAATAAATAAATAAATAAATATTTAAAAAAATCAATAAAATAAATCTTAAAAGGCTGATTTAAAAAATCATTTTCTTTCCTGGAAATATTTTGAAGAGTATCACCAAACTACCATGTCCCACACCAGTTTTGCTCACCACTATAAGAGCTAACACTCATTAGATGCTTAACATAAGCCAAAACTTGTGTTTAGCAACTTACAAGCATTATCTCATTTAATCCTAACAACACCACTTTGATGGGCACCCTTTCTTCTATTTTATGATGATAAAATTTACTTGGAAAAATTACTCTCCTTACCCAGGCTCATACAACTGGTAAGTATAAAAGTTTAGACTGAAACACAAGTCTTTCTACCAATGAATCCTTTGCTTTTATATGTTAGCTCAAAGTAAATTTCACATAACTTCAGCAATATTCATTGAGTAAATTAACATTTTCTCATTATAGCTAATTTTTCTTTGTTTGTATTTGTTTCCCCTAAGAAAATAAACACAGAGCATAGTTTGCCATTTTCTTCTTTTTCATGTCTTCCTTCTTCTCCTTCTCTTCTGCCTCCTCCACGTCCTCCTCCTTTTTCTTCCTGAAAGGCATGTTTGATGGATAATGACAAGATGAGAGGAGCAAAACTAAATACTTGTCATGTATATAAGCACCCATAATGTGACATAATTTTCTTTTTTATAAAGACAAGAAGAAATGAAATTTTGAATAAAGTTCACATAATTTTGTGGAAAAATCTTAAACTCAGTTTAAAAAATGAAAATGTCAAACTAAGGTTATGAAACTTTACCAAGGTGTTTATACAGTGCTGCCAACATGAGCACATGGTGGCAAGTTCACCAACTTAATTGTTAGACCTTGTGTATAATTTACATAACATAAACTTTTTGAGAGGTCCTGAGAACAAAATTTTTGAGAACAGCTATTCTACAAAATCTTCAATTAAATAGAATACCAATGTTAACTACACTATTTGATAATATCTATCAAATTGAGATTATCCTAATAGTAACTCAATCTTTGAACATTTCCTGATAAGGAGCAATATTTTTTAAGGACCATTTTGCTTAAATTAAATAACATAATATACATTTGCACCTTGAATAACATGGGGGCTGATGATGCTAAACCCCATTCAGCCAAAAATCCACATATAACTTTTGAGTTCCCAGAAACCTTGCTGATGATATAAACAGTCAATTCACACATAAGAGGGCTGATGGAAAATATACAGCCAGAGTCAATCAATATAATGGTTACACGATTGGATACTTTCTGGACAGCCCTCATATTTTGTATGTCATATGTGGTATGCACTATATTCTTATAATAAAGTAAGCCAGAGAAAAGAAAATGTGATTTAAAAAATTATAAGAAAGAGAGAATACATTTCCAGTATTTATTGAAAAAAAAATTAGTGTATAAATGAACCTATGCAGTTCAAACCTCTATTGTTCAAGGGTCAACTGAACTGCCAATTTCTTTGAAAACTCACATCGATCAACATACCCTAGCCTTCTAAGCACCAGGCACTGGTTTCATGGGAGACAATTTTTCCACGGATCAGGGGTGGGGTGAGGCGGTGGGGGATCGTTTCGGGACTATTCAAGTATATTACATTTACTGTGCACTGTCTTTTATTATTATTCCACTGTAATATATAATGAAATAATTATACAGCTCACCATAATGTAGAATCAGAGGGAGCCCCAAGCTTACTTTCCTGCAGCTAGGCGTCCCATTTGGAGTGATGGGAGACAGTGACACTCAAAGTGTGTTGCTTATATCCAGTCTACTCTATAATCTAATTTTGGTTGCTGTTACTGCAGAAAACCTTGCTTTACCAAAACAGGATGTTGGAAGCAGGCTTCTCAGTGCTTCTATGGCAATCTCAGGATATTCCACCTTGACTTTAATCCAGAATGTACAGAGATTTGAAGTCGCAAACACACGTTTCTTTTTGCTTTTCCTTCCTAAGTGAGGATTTTATTTTATTTTTTTATCGTTAAATTTATTGGGGTGACATTGGTTAGTAAAGTTACATGGGTTCTAGGTGTACAATTCTACAATACATCATCTATGTGCTGTATCATGAGCTCACTACCCAGAATCAGGTCAAATATACTTTTAAGGCCTCTATCATTTGTAATCTCAAGCAGTTGATCACAGACAAAGTTGATTCACCTGGCTTATTCATATATGGGTTGCAGGTGCATTCCGCCCAGTTTGGGGTTTTTTTGTGCTTAGGAAGTAAGGCTCAAATTTTTGCAAGCTGAGATAGGTGACCACGCACCAGCAGGGAGAAAGAAGGTCCTGGCTCAGTCTCTATCAAAATCTCTGCTAGTGTTTGAAACACATCAAAAATTTCCTTGTTCACAGCCTCCATAATTTCTGTTTGGTTTTGAATGCAGCCACTTTATCTGCTGACTTGAACACAGTTGTCATTCTTCCCTGAAGTGACAGATTGAGTTCGTTGAGCAGGTTGAATATGTCACACAAGTAAGCAAGTTTTGCGGCCCAGTCTGTGTTGGTGAAATGTACTATCAGAGACTGTTTTTCTAAAAGAAATCTCTGGAGTGGCTCCTTGTAATTCAGAAACTCTGAAGAGTGACGTACCTTTAGAAAGTCATCTCACTCCTGTGCATCAAATAAGATGTGCTCTGCATCCATCTTCTCACGGAACTGTGCGTGAGTTAAGGACATGTACTGTAGTATGGGTGATAATTTTAATAACATCCTGCAAAACACTGTTGAATTCAGGTTACATTTTTTGGCTAGCTAGCTTTTCTCTGTGGCTAGCACAGCATATAGACTAACATTCAGAAGCAACCTCTTTGACCCAAGTAGTGAAACCAGAAAGCTATCCAGTCATGGCTGCTGCTCCATCTGTGCAATTCCGTTTTCCTGATATGTAATCCTTCAGAGACTTAAATAGTCCTGCAGTTGAGGTGTTGATTGGCAACAGAAGTGCACATAACATATCCTCATGCACATCCTCCTGAAAAACATATTACACAAAAACAAGCATTGTTGCCTTGTCAACATTGGTAGACTCACCAACCTGGATTGCATACCATGGTGACTCATTAATCTTCTCCAACATTCATGGCTCAATATCCTCTGCTATTTTATCAGTTTGTCTAGTTATGGTGCTAGCCATCTTTTGAACTGCAATCTCTCCTAAAAGTTCACTATGAATGTCCTTAGCAGCCAGCAGGATTAACTATCACCAACAGTAAAGGGCTTCTAGCTTTAGCGGTGTGGTCAGCCACTAAGAATGATGCTCTCAGTGCAGACACATTTGATGAAATGGTGGCCTTCAATAATTGCTTCTATTCTTCATGTTCACATTCTTTTTCTTTTGAAAAACTCCAAAGATTTGTCTTTTAATTCTGGGTGTTTGGTCTCCATGTGGCAAAGTAGTTTTGAAGGTTTCATGGCTTTGCTGGATATCTGTTTGCCACATATTATACAAAGCAGGCTTGGACAATGTGAATCACCTGTTGCAATGAACCTGTAATTTAAGTAAGACTCTTGGTATTTTCTTTAAATGCAGCTTCTACTGTCTCATCATTTGGGTCTGTCCCCATTTTCAAAGAAGCTTTCTGTGACATTTGTTTTTTACTCATTTTGCCTAAGGTAAGCTTATGGGCTTACCAAAACTGTGACTGAAACAAGTGTGCAGAGCAAGAAAGAGGCATGAGTAGAAGTGGTAAATAAAAAATGGGCTGGCCACGTGTAGACTAAAATAAGTGCTGGATTCTGACTTACAGCCTGCCACCAGATGCAGCTTAATTGTCACTTGCCACTCACTTACACATTTTTTATATCAGTCTGCAAGCAATTGATTTATTATGGTCTCTGTGCAGTCAAACCTCTCTGCTAATGTTTATTTGTATTTGCAGCTGATCCCCAGCTCTAGCATCACCGCCTCAGCTCCACCTCAGATCACCAGGCATTAGATTCTCGAATAGGCACAACCTAGATCCCTCGCATGTGCAGTTCACATTCACAGGTTTGCATTCTTGTGAGAATCTAATGCTGCTGCTTATCGGACAGGAGGCAGAGCTCAGGCAGTCATGTGAGTGATGGGGAGCGGCTGTAAATACAGAAGAAACTTCACTCGCTCAACCATGGCTCACCTCCTGCTGTGTGGCCTGGTTCCTAGTGGGTCACAGACTGGTACCAGTCCATGGCCTGGGAGTTCGGAACCCCTGACATAGAAAACATAACTCCAAGTTAATTCAAATTAAGTAAGAGTAACTACTTTTTTAATACATATGCTGAATGATTTATCACCCTTTGGTAGTGTTATTTATAGTGTTACATTTCTAAGCCTTTTTTTTTCTGGAATGTTAGGTGAAAGTAAAATACCAATTTGCATGGTTTTATATATTTGAATATCATACTTTAAAACTCTAATCCTCAGTATATAAACTAAAAAGAAAATAATGAATTAGCACAATTTACAGTGATTATATTCATGGAGAACATTCTGCATTAAAATGCTTAAACTCTTTAACTAATATGACACATTTTGAAATTAAGGATGGTAGTATCTCATATATGTTTTACACTATATAAAGAACTCAATATGAGATATAGATGACCTTGTATAGGGTGATGATGAGGGTAGCAGGTAAATAAAAAGTATGTAGAGATGACAAGAGATTCTTTATCTACCCTACCTGTACTTTAATACAGTGTATATTGTAAACACTGATGTTGCTAAACTGTATATAAATATATGTGTGTAAACACTGAAACTGCTAAACTGTATATAAATATATGTGTGTGCATTCTCTATATTCACACATATATATTCTATATTAACATTTTATAGCTCTCTTAACAAACACTTCAAGAGTTCTCATGGTACCAATGACAACTTTGGCAGGCTGCCATCTCTGTGATGCAGTTCAACTTGTGCTACTGTTGTATCCTCAGCTTATAAAAACTTTCACGTAAATAACTCTCAATATTTGTTAAATGAATAACAAAAGTCACTATTAGGGAAGCTGGGATGGCTCAGCGGGTTGAGTGCTCACTTTGCAACCCTGAAGCCCTAGGATCAAATCCCAGCTCCGGCCCATGTGGACCCATATGCTGAACTGGGGTGTGCCCCCAGTTCAGTTCTTGCCAGGGCCTATGGGGGAGGTTCCCAGCCCAGTTCCTGCCCTGCAAAGCCCCGTGCCCACCTGTGGAGTGAAACTATATGGAAAACTAATGCTGTCAGCTATGGAGACTACTCTGGACCCTGCCCCCTTCTCTCTGTCTCTGTCTCTCTCGCTCTCTGTCAAAAAACAATAAAAATAAACCTTTAAAAAAAAATGTCATTATTACCACTTATTCAGTCTCTTGCTCAAAAGCCTAAAAGATGCCCAACTCAGTGCCTTGCATACTTACCATAATTCTTTCTTTTTCCACATCATGTTTGTCCTGATTATATTTATTGAACTGTAATCTCTTTTGATTTTAATAATAAAAATGTTACCTTGTATTTTGTACTTATATGCCTGTGCTTAAAAAAAAACTTTATATAGATATAATTATCATATTATAAAAGTTAATCGCTTGAAGTATATAACTTCAGTACTTTAGTATAGTTACAGAATTCTACAATTGTAATTATAATGTAACATTAGAACATTTCTATCCCTCTGAAAGAGAACCCAGTACCCATTAGCAGTGCCTCTCTGTGCTCCCTCCAATCATAGACAAACCACTAACCTACTCTCTGTTTCTATATACTTGTTCAGAACGTTCCATGTAAATGGAATAATACAATATGTGTGGTCTTCTGTGACTGGCTTCTGGTTTCTTTAATTCATTTTTTTAGTCATCGATATTTATTTTCTCTTACATAGATACCAGTTTGTGGTTGAGAATTTAAAAAGAGGATTTTTAGCCCAGATAGTTTGAGAGACCCTATTTGAATAAATATGTGCATGTGGTTGCTAGACAAATGAAATGGCCAGTTAGGTAATGATTAAAAATTTTTTAAATTTATTTTATTGTTTTTGACAGAGACAGAGAGAGACAGAAATAGAGAGAGACAGAGAGAAGGAGGAGGGCCCAGAGCAGTTTCCATAGTTGTACATCATCAGTTTTTGACATGGTTTCATTCCACTCTGGTGAGCAGAGGCCACACAGGTGGGAACTGTGCTGGGTGTATCCTGCATGGAAGGCATGCCCTCTTGAGCCAGGGGCTGAACCAAGGGGCGAGAATTAACTGGGGACTTCCTGCGAGGGAAGCACAACCCCAGTTCAGCATATGGATCCACATGGGCCAGGGCTGGGTTTCAATCTTCAGTCCCTGGGGCTGCAAAGTGAGCACTTAACCTGCTGGGCCATCTCGGCTTCCCCAATGATTAGAATTTTTAAATGTGTTTCTATATGATTGAAAGCAATCTAGCCACTCTTTGTATATTTGACTTGCAGATAAGTCTTTAGAAACCTGTGGTAGGTGAAAGTGGAATATATCTCCTAGGTGGCTGTAGTCTGGGTAGAAGAGTGGCATTTGAGGTAGTTTCTTTGAGGCTTTTTTTTTTTTTTTTGTCCTCCACTAAAGTCTGATTACTCAAATGTTTATGACAAACACAGACAGCTCACCCTTCTTAAGCAGTATGTACTAAAGTAATATAGTTGTATGTGGGTTTATTTTTTAAGATTTATTTTACATATGATAAAGAAAGATTTCTTTCTTCAAAGACATTTGTATATAATTTTTCAGATTTTATTTTCTAAAATATTTGAAGGCTAAATCTTCATGCATCATGGGCTAGACTCAAAGTCTGTGGTAATGACTTTATAAAAGATATGTTTGAGTAAAGGCTGTATATAGATTATATTCTCCAGAAAACTCAAGAACTGACTTAGTAGCCAAGTACAGACTTAACTGTGATTAAGATAGCTAAAAAAAAAAAAATAATATTTAAACACAAAATAAAAAGGATAGACTTGGTCAATCCGTAGAATCTAAAAGTTGCTAGTTCTTATTTAGGATCATTACGGTTTGACTTGTTACTGATCTAACCAAAACATAAATAAAGCTAGAAAAGATGTTAGCTCACTATTTCCTATTCTACATTTAATTAAAACTGTGTTTTCCATATGTCAAGGACTATTCTATCTTAAATATACAAAATGTTTTCATTTTTACAACTGTCACATTTCTATCATTCCAATTAAAAATGGTGTCACACATATACTAAGTGATTAAGTAAGCTCCAGAACACAAAGATTCTGATTCCAGAGTTTATGTTCTAATCATCACTTCCTTTTTTTGGTTTATTTTTGTTAACACTAGGTTACACACACACACACAATTCTATATATTTAGTTCACTGACACAGAAGGAAAAAAATGGCACAATCCAACCTCCTATCCTTGGTTCCAGGACAAACCACTATCAGGACTTGGCTATTCTATTCAAGGATAAAGACCGCAATGAATAAATGAATGTACTTAGTGATTCTTCTTACCACCAGGTGCTTAGTCCCCTTCTTATTCTTCCTTTCTCTTTTTTTTTTTCAAATGTAAGTGGAAAAGATTAAAATTTCAACTTATTATCCAAATTGCAATGACGAGCCTTACCACAAAACCACCCTCTGTCCTGAAAGAGTAAAAACTTACTCCTTGTTGCATCCTAGATACCACTAGATAGAGAGCTCTGTTAGACTTTTCACTCCCCAAAAATATAACATAAACACTAATAACATAAACAAATATATGTGGTGTAACACTTACTAGTTCAACAGTTGTTTTTTTTGTTTTGTTTTTTGTTTTTTTTGATGGGACAAATTTTAACCATTGGATATACTACAACATTTCTGTGATTTGGTCAATAGTCAGTTTTTTGCTTTTGCATTAAAAAAATCACATCTACTATAGATAAACTAACTTAAAATGTGCTTTCATTTTTCTTCTCTCAAAAGCAATGGAAACACAGTTGGCATCTATAGGATATTTCCTATACAGCTCTGTTGAAACAAATAAATTGTGAAATGAACTTATCCCCCAAATTGTCTCAACTCTAACTAGATGCCTCTAATGGGTACAGCATATAACCAAACTTCTTCAATTAAACTTCTTTTTTTGAACATGACATCGTGACATACATTTTTATTGATAATATCTAAAATTGCCATAAGTATATAATTTTGGCTCTTAAAAACAAATATTACAAGAGTGTCATTACTTATTCCTCATCAAAATTATTTCTTGGATCATATTATTTCTGTACTACAAGCCAGGCCTATTAAACTGATGTTGACTGTTTTTTGTTTGTTTGTTTGTTTGTTTTGTTTTATTAGTTTCAGGTATATAAAGCAACATAGTGATTAGACATTTATACCCCTCACAAAGTGATAACTCCCAACAAATCTATTACTTATCTGACAATGTACATAGCTATTATAACACCATTGACTATATTCTCTATGCTGTACTTTACGTCCTGTGACTGTGTGTGTATTTTATTTAATTATAGTTGACATACAATATTATTCTATTTAATTTCAACTATATAACACAGTGGTTAAGCATTTATATAACTTATGATGTAAACCACTTCATAAGTCCGGTACCCATCTGGCACCCTACAAAGGCTTTACAACATTATTGACTATATTCCCCATTTTGGATTTCACATCCCATAATATTTTGTGACTACCAATTTGTACTTTCTTAATTCCTTCACCTTTCTCACCCATCTCCTAAACCCCATTCCATCTAGTAACCATGAATTTGTTCTCTGTATCTATGAATCAGTTTCTGTTTTGTTTGATTTTTTTATTCTGTTCTTTAGATTTCACATAGAAGGGAGATGATATGTTATTTGTATTTCTCAGTTTGATTGATTTCACTTAGCATAATATCCTCTAGATCCATCCATGTTGTTGCCAATGGTAAGGTTTCATCCTTTTTTTAAAGATTTATTTTATTGCTTCTGACAGAGACAGAAAAAGTTAGAGAGATGGGGGAGGACCCAGAGCAGTCTCCATAGTTGTACATCATCAGTTTTCAACATGGTTTCATTCCACAATGGCTTGGAGGGGGCCATGCAGAGTGGGAACTGGGCTGGGGGCCTCTCACATGGGAAGCACACCCCAGTTCAGCATATGGGCTGCACGGGCTGTGGCCAGAATCTTATCTTTGGTCCCTGGGGCTGCAAAGTGAGCGCTTAACCCACTGAGCCATCCTGGCTTTTCCAGTTATTTATTTATTTTTTTTAGTTCTTAATTATCTATCAGAAATATCTTCCAAACTTGTTGAAGTTTTGTCTTTAGTTCAACTGCAAATATACAGATGATAGCTCCCTCTAAAATATTTTGTTACATTAATACGTTTTTTGAAAGACAAGAAAGTTTAGTCCATTATGTATGTATTATATGTTATCTGCCATCTGTCTGTCTGTGTGTTTGTTTATCTATCTTTATCATCATCATCATTATCAATTTAATCACCATTTATCAAAAAATAGGCAAAGTAATTAAATACATATTTTTTCAAAGGAGATATACAAATGGTAAATGAGTATGTGAAAATATACTAAACATCAGTAATCATCAGAACAATGCAAGTCAAAATTATGATTAGCTATCACCTCACACTTGTTAGGATGGCTATTATCCAAAATATAAGGGATTACAAGTATTGGAAAGGATGTGAGGAGAAAGGCATCCTGTGCATTTTTGATGGGGATATAAATTGGTGTAATGTCTGTGATAGACAATATGGAAGTTCCTCAAAAAATTACATATCAAACTACGACACCACCTAGCAATACAATTTCTGGGCATATATCCAAAGGAAATAAAAACAGGTTCTCAAAGATATATCTTTATTTCTATGTTCGTTACAGTCTTAGTCACAATAGCTAACATATAGAAACAGCCTAAAGTGTGTGTGTGTGTGTGTGTGTACACAGACACATATAAATATATATATATGAATACCTTAATCCATGAGAAATGAGGAAACCCTGCCATTTGGGACACCTGGATAAAATTTGAGGGCATTACTCCAAATGAAATAAATCAGACAGAAAAAATATATATTGCAGGGTTTCAATTATGTGAGGAACCTAAAAAAAGTCAAATTCATGGAAAAAAGATAAAACCAGAGACTTGGAGGGGTGAAAATAATAGAGATAGGTTTTAAAGAGGTACACACATTTAGCTTTAAAAAAAGTGACCTTGTTTGGTATTTACCTTTTAATAATTTTATGTTATATTTAATCATATTTCATATTAGTTTTCCATGTTAGTATTTTTAAAATAATAAAATTCATTAGCTTCACTTTGAGTATAATTTTCTATCATTATTTATTAAAAATGAATTGAAGCAAAAATTTGAAAAATATTCTGACAAGTAAGAAAAGGAGGAATACTATAATATGATTATTAGATCAAGAAGATATTTCAAAGATAAATTTTATAACCTGTTTCTCTTCAAACCTCAGGTGAGTTATTATTTTTTTTTAAATCTGGGCCTTCCCTGACTACTGTTTTTAAAATTAGAAATATTCTTTCCACCATACTCATTGCTTACACTTTTTAAAAATAGTATTTCCACATCTTATAGTTAAAAAAAAAATTCCATAAGTCTGTCCACCATGTCTCTGCACATCTTTCAAACAGAGAACCTGACTGTTTTTGTTCCATACTCTTACAAAGATGCTTGTATAGCGAACAGTCTTGCAAGATATAGGACATGTTTCCCTCAGGAGCAAAGTTAGATATCCTTACTGCTCCTTATAAAAAGATCTAGATTCCCAAAGCTAAGGGTTTCTCTCTGGTGGCACACTGTGCATGTAGCAGTCATCTGTCTTCACTTCTCCTTGTGTGAATTGGTGTCAGGAAATCAGCACAAGACAATGATACTCTGGATATTGCTTTTGTTGTAAATGATAAAATCCTTTGGCCTCTGACCCAAGAGTCTGAAGTTTTCTGCCAACACCCACAAGACTGTAGCAGGGCTAACTTACTAGCTTACAAGTAGAATGAAATATTAGACATTTCATCATTTTTGACACTGATATAATTATATTTTATTTTTTGATTTCTTATTTTCTGCCCTCCCCATTTGTGAGATGTAATCTCCATGAGGGTATGTTGGACTTCTTGAAACCTTTCTTGGAAGCTGTCTACCATTAAGAAGGGAATATATTGGATAAGAGCCATGATGGTTCACTGCAAGGCAGAGATTAGCCAGACAGAAATATTCATTGTGATTCATAACCTTGGTGACATCATCAGATAGAATGTTAATCATAACATGGGTGTTCTGAAGAGCATTTTGAGATTTTGGTCTTGTTTTTTCAGATAAAAAAAATTATCTCTATAATAAACAGAGTGATATATTGTTTAGAATTTTGTTTCAAATTGAAGAGGCATTTTTTATTGTTGCCTATATTTTCTAGATGATATAAGACATATTACTTATCTGCACCTTTTTTACCAGAGTTTCTTTCTTAATTGTACAGAACATTTAAGTTGTGCCCCTTCCACAGCTTATAATCATCACATTTTTTTTATTGTTAAATTTAATGGGGTGACATTGGTTGGTAAAAATTAGATAGTTTCCAGATGTAGAAGTCCACATCACATCACCCATGCATCGCATTATGTGCCCACCACCCAAAATTAGCTTTCCCTCCACCACCATATATCCGGTACCCACTCCCACCTCCCCCCACAACTCTCCTTTCCCCCTCCTCCCCCCTCTCCAGGTAACCACCAAACCATTGAGTGTGTCCATAATGCTGGTG
>PVKE010043184.1:0-13467 GCA_004027555.1 Craseonycteris thonglongyai | reverse complement strand
CGTTTTCTCTTATTTGGTCCACTCATTTTAGGACTAAAAAAATAAAAATAAAAATAGTTATAGAACTACAATATCATATCAAATTGCCACCATAATAATAGATTACCTACCTCACTTTTAGTTCATTTAAAATCGAATATATCAAAACACTGTGATCCTAGCTAACCGTCACGACCCGATCAGTCCAGCAACCACAATCCAAGTGGCAACTTCGCGTCTCCCGGGTGGGTGGAGGAGAGTTTAAAGAGTGCAGCGGCTAAACAAGACGCGACATGTACAAAGGCGAAAGCTAGGGAAAACCTTATACATACGATATCGCAAACATACCAACGAATAGAATAAACCTGTGTAGATACTCAAACAACATTTTAAAATTCTAACAAATGTATAAAAATAAATTATACTTTTACTTAGTGTTTATGAAAAACTTCTGATGCCGTCAAGTAATGGTGGGCGCACACAAATTGGGCCGCAGGCGCCATGGTGCCTGTGGGCATGGGGTTGGGAATCCCTGCACTAAAGTTTAAGAACTGCCCCATGGAATGAAGGACTGTACTGGAAGAGATTCTGCGTCTTCCTTACAGTCTGCCAAGGCAGGTCTCCCACTAGGGAGACCCTCCAAGGGTGTTTCCTCTGGAGACTCTTGCCTTCCAGCAGGGCTGGAAGCTGTTTGGGTTCTAGATTGGAGGACATCTCTCACTCCAAAAAGCCCTCATTCCAGCAACAGGCCTCCAGGAGCTGTGCATTTTATAGGATTGCTTCCTTGCTACCCAAGTCTGGTCCTCTTCAAATCAGATACTCCCAGGCATGGCTTAGTAACAATGGCTATTTATCGATATGTTGGAAAAGATAAGGGTTTGGGGCACTGTGTTTGGTGATAGCTAACAGAGAGTTGAGTCCAATAGAAATGAGCATTTCACCAAGATGGCATGCCAGTTTTCTAGGAAAGGAGAAGCCGTTAAAGTTTAGAGTGTCCAAATGGGAAGGGCAGGTGGGGAAAGAGGCGAAGGAGAGCAAAAGCATGTCTGGGAAGGCTGAGGTCTCCTTCACCACAGTACCTGCAGCCAGATGTGCTTCAGGGGCTTTCTCTGTAGGGGACACCATGAGCAGACTCAGTATTCCCTGACCTTCCTCTGCACTCACAG
The DNA here is from genome assembly GCA_004027555.1 of Craseonycteris thonglongyai. Taxonomy (NCBI): domain Eukaryota; kingdom Metazoa; phylum Chordata; class Mammalia; order Chiroptera; family Craseonycteridae; genus Craseonycteris; species Craseonycteris thonglongyai. The sequence continues at coordinate 12,322 of PVKE010043184.1, read as the reverse complement.
CTCTGATCTCCTCTGCCCGCCCTGGAATTGTCCACACACATCACTATTACACACCTGTGCCTTAGGCCCCTTCCTCTAGTGAGTAAACTGCCTGAGGGCAGGGCAAGTTCCACCTGTGATTCATTTTTTGCCACCTTTACACAGCCTCACAGCACTTGCATACGGAATATGCTGAATAAATCCCTGTCAAAAGGATGAATGAATGCAAACTGAATGGAAACTTGCGGAGATCAGAGCCTGGCTCTGCCTGATTTATTCAGCCTCTGGCAAACAGCCCATGCAAATAGCCATTTAATTATTTTTTTAAAGATCATGAAAGTGATAATAAAACCCTGCAAGGGATAACTGAGGATAAGGCTCTTTGTTGTTGGAGTCTTTTGTTGTAAGTTGCCGCAAATCTCTGTTAGAAGTAGGCAGCATATAAATAATTGTAAATGAGTGGATAGGGCTTTACACCCCTGGGGCTGCTCCAGACTTTCCAGCCTCTCTCATACCCCCAGGGCAAAGCAGCCTTCCATGGATGGAAGGTGAAGGTCATTTTTTCCCTTCATTTAATCATTCAACAATAAGTTTTAAAAGCCAGACCCTGCTTCTCTTAATCAAAAACCTTACTTCAGGGTTTTTAGATGAAGTGACTTCTTGCGGTGTCTTTCAAGGCTATGGTTTTTGATTCTGCTCAGAAGTGTTAGGGATATTGATGAAGCGATACTGATAAAGGCACACAAGCATCAGAGATTTAGTGGATATGTGCGGGCAGTGAGTCTCGGTTGTCTCTCTGTCTATCTTAATATACTGGCACCTGGTGAAATTGCTTTAACGCTTTGTTTGGCATCTGTTTATGTCAAGTCAAATTTTCTCCCAACACCCAAATGAAACCTGATATGACCTCACATAATGTAGTAGACATGTCACCTTGTAGAAAACCGCGAACAAAGGTCTTACTTGATTTTTAAATGCATAAAAATGGAAATTATTTATGATCAGATTTACCTTTCCTAAGCATTTTGCTTCTGGTGGTTGCTAAATTATACCAGCTGATTAAAACAGGCAATCAATGTCTGCCTGTCGGAGATGTCTTAACTTGCTATATATACTTTTGGTAAATATCACAACATTATTTTAATCTGTAAATCCTATTTGTCGGGTCTGATTCATTTAAATGGCTCACCTGCCCCAAATTCTCTCTGACAGCCCCAATGTGGGAGCCTATACTCATTTTGAAAAGGTAATATTGCCTGGGGCTTGTTACTGGCTTAATAGAGGAAAGAACGCTGTGTAGCAAGAAATAAGAGGAAGACAGATCACCTTTCCTCTAACAGGTTTCTGCCAACGTCCAGCAAGCACCTCAACCAGGCGGCATCTTTTCACAGGAATTGGGAGAGTACTGACTGAGGCTGGGGAGAGGCCAAAAATAAGTTATTTATTACAAAAACATTATTGATAATAATAATCTATCCGTGATTGCATGTGCTATGCGCTATGTGAAGCAATTAATAAAAATGAATTATTTTATTCAGTGCCTGCAGAAGCCTTGTAAACTAAGCACTATTTTATATGTGCAGAAGGTCAAGCTGAGAAAAATTAAGAACGTTTGCTCAGAATCTCTCCAGCTCCAGCCTGCAGCACTAACCACCAGGTCCACAAACTGTCTACCTGGAGTTGTTCTGAGTCACTGATTTTGTGAAGGACCGATGAGACCAAGGGGGACCATTAGTTCAGGGTTATGTTCCCACCCAAGCCTCCTGTGGTTCCCCAAACCCTATAATAACCGCTTCACTCGACCTATTAGTTTGTTTCTCAGCCACTTTAGATGAGCAGCCCTATCTGCAATTTTTAAAAATGATCACTTTTCATATTTGCTGATTTTTAAAATGACAAAGTGTGTCTTTGAAATGAATTAAATGTATGCTTTTGATTATGGCTTCCTCAAGTATGTTGTTGCTATATCCTTTATTTAATGTACAGATCATTTATAGTGGGCATAAGAATGCAGGGGCTTCTTGTAAGAAAAAATAGGGGTGCATTCTGAAATGAGAACCGGTACTCTAAGTTGGAAAACACAGCTGGGTAAATCCTAAGAACTTAGAATTCAAAGTCTTGGTTTGTTTGTTCTCCTACACTAAGGCAGCCTTGGTTAACACAGCAGTTAACCTCACTGGGCCTAACTTACTGATTTTTCCAACGAAATAGCATTTTACCTACCTCCCAGCCTGTCTGGGATGACTAAACATGGTCACCTGTTTGGAAGTGCTTTGTTCACTGTAAAATATTATAGCAATGCACATAAATGCAAGGTGATCACATTTTCCAAATCATTGTATACACAGATTTTTTTATTTGGGAAGGTAAACCCATTTCTAAACCAACAGCATTTCCAGTTGGCACTCCATGAGCACAGCCTGTCTCATGCTTCTGCAGCTGGCTCCTAGTAATAGTGCTTTACTGAATTAGACGAACTCTCTCCAACGAAACCTCCTACAGAACAGATGTATTCACAAGCCCCCAACCCTGTAGCCATCAATTTGTAAAGAAAACTCTGATCTGCTACGTGTTTTGCACTAGAACTGAGTTTAAATGCAGAGTGAGATTTTCAAAATGAAATTTGACTGGTTTTCTACAAGACCTAAATGTGTTCATGTCCCTCCTCTCTTCCCAGCAGGCTGCCAGAAAGGCTGCCAAAGCGGTGGGCTGGGGCCAGAGGTGCCCAGGGGTCTGGGTTGGAGGGCCAGCGAGGGCAGAGCAGAGGCCGGAAGAAGGGGCTTTGGCCTTCTGGGACCAGTGGCCAGGGAAAGAAGCCCCTTCCTGCAGCTGGAGAAGCCTCGGAGCATGAAAAAAGGAGCAGAGATGGAAGAAGGCAGGAGGGTTGAGAGGGGAGAAAGGCCTGGGAACAAGGCTCCATCCGCTCTGCCTTAGCCCACCAGCTACTCTCTCTGCCCTAAGTCTTCACAGTAGACGACTCACTTCCTCTTCACCCTTTCCTTCCACATGTTCCTTGACTCGTCTTTCCTTTCTCCACCTCACGTCCCTGCAGACCTGAGGCTCCACAGGAGACCCCACTGGCAACATTCCAGAACTCTCTGAAAAGCACCATCCATTGGAAAAACTAACAAATCCAAACATATCTTCTACAAAAACTGTTGTTCTTATATTGAAAACCTCACACTATGCTTAAGTATAGCTATAGCACAGAGAGAAAAGCAGGCACTTAGATGATACATAAAAAAAGAAATAGAAAAAATGTGCCTTCAGTGTTCTGGAGCTGGGTTGGTACACCTACTGTGTAAAGGGCAAGAGGGTAAATAGTTTGCATTTGTGGGTCTTATGGTCTCTGTCACAACTAATCTATTCTGTACTTTTAAGGAGCCATAGACAATATGCGTGTGGCTGTGTTTTGATAAAACTTTATTTACAAAAATAGGTGGGGTCTCAAAGTTTGCTGACCATTGTTCTAGAACAATAGCAGCTTTTTTCTTTGGGCAGTACCACTGACATCTTGGTAAATTGCAAAATGCTGGATCTCCTTCCCCTTCTCCATTCGCCACTGTGAGCTTGCTCTTATAGCTCAGTGAGTTGAGCTGGCAACAGTGATTTACTCAGTTGTTTTCTCTCTGAAAAGAGTGCTCGCAAGGTTGCATGTGTGCATCTATTCGATAGGAAAGCATTGGAGAAAGATAAGTGCCTGCCTAACTAATAAATAAATACCCTACCCCAACCCTACCCCCAACCTCCAGGGAAAGGCTGAGCTGAAGGGGCCTCTTCTCTTTGCTCCTGCCCCTTTCCCAACACACACTCCCAGTCCCTCTAGTGGGAGTTGGTCAGCCCCAAGTATCCCCCAGAAGACACCACCTGTGACCTCAATCGAGTCCCACCTCTCTCCAAGAGTCCTTCCCACCCTCTGCTTCCTCACTGGGGCACCTGGGGTCTGAGGCTCTCCTCCCAGAAGCAGGTCAGTCTTACCTTTCCTGGGAATACTTTCTTTCCCCACAGGAGCACTGAACTCAAACCTCCCACAAGGCCAACAGTCTCAGGGGCAGAATTTTGCCCTTTCTCTTTTCTCCCCAGTCTTCCAGAGGGTAGTTTACTCCCTCCACTAACATCAGGGAGTTGAATCTTTGGTATCAGCCTCCCACCCGCCTACTCCTGAGTTTCCCCTTTGGTAAGCCATGCTCCTCAGGCTCGGTACAAACAGTCCTGACTTGGGGATAAGATTTTAGTTAGCACAAGAACTACATGTATCTGAAAACCCAAGTTACGCATTTGAGGCTGCAGAGAGCCTCCCTCGCAGGCACTTGAAGTGCAGTGTGAAGACCAGCATCTGGCAGTTGTCTGAAAATATGCACCTTTGCTGTGGTTCTCTTTGTGATGGAAAGTCAAGTCCCTGGAAGAGTCTAGAGAGTGGGAGTAGGGACTGAGAAGGCCGTTTCAACTAGACGTGACTAGCATTTCCTAGAGGATTGAGTTTTGCAGTCTCCTCATAGTAAGCTAAGATCCAAAGGAGTTCATCAGTCATGAATTAAATAGAAGTCATGATTCTCCATAGGAGGCAATTTGGAAATGTCTGAAGACATTTTTGGTTGTCACAATGCCAAGTATGGTGCATACGTATGGCATCTTGTGGGGGAGGGAACAAGAATATTGTCCGCCCTACATCCTACCATGCCCAGGACTGATCCCCACAACAAGGAATTGTCTGGCCCCAAATGTTAATAGTGTGAATGCTGAGAAATTCTGAATTCAAGGTGTCTCTTGTTCTGAAGAGCTTCTGCACCATCCATGGCTAAACAATACCTGAGTGACGAGGTTGGCTTAGTCACATGAGGGTCCCCTCAGGGTAGTCTTCAGAGGCTGAGGGTGGCTGGACAGCAGAGGGCACCTTTTCCACCTACATTGTGGCAGCAGAAAAGGCTCCATGGATTGGAAGCCCTTCCATGGCTCCTACTTCTATGCTGAGCTGCGTGTCCCTCTCTAATGGCTTCTTCCCTGTCTGTGGAGCCCACCTTTAATTAAGGCCACTGTCCCTTGCACTTCTGGCTCCTGTATTCAAGGTAGAAGTCCCCCAAGGAAAGTTGCCACTGTTTTTTTAGCAACAGTAGGTGAGGGAGCATGTCTTTCCCAGCTGTTCCACATGGAGGGGGAGGTGAGGAGAGGAGGAGAGACTGGCTCCAGCACCGACAGAGCCCCCTGGCCCTGACCACTCAGAGCCCGGGTGCTTCCCTGGGCCCGTGGAACGGCCTGTGCTCACTGTTGTCACGGTCCTCTCCCTAGCCTGTTGAGCTACCGGTCCCTTGGCTGTGTTTTTGCTTCCTCTTCCCATCTAATTCTGTACACTTTTCATCTTTAAGAAATGATTCAAGTTTCTAGTCTGCTGACATCACCCTTTTTGGTTTTTCAGGGATTTGATGAATTTATTCTTATATACAAAGGTCTTTGATCATTGATGGACTTCAGGGGGAAAGGGAAGTAGACATATAAGCTATGTCATCCTTCTCGAACAGCACCTCTGTCCATTAGATTTAACACCAAGGAGGTCACTGGTGACCTAAGGAATAGAGTTTGTTGGCAGAAGGCAGACTACAGTAGGAGGAAGGGATTTGAGTAAAGAAAGGTATTTTGGTTATCTCTTAGCTATGGAACAACCCATCCCAAACTTTAGTGGCTTAAAATCACCATTCATTGTCTTAATAATTTTGTGGCTTGATTAAGTTCAGCTGGGTGGTTCTAGATTGGGATTCATTATGGGGTTAGATTGTGTCCTTCAGAAATATTTGCTGAAGTTCTAATGACCTGTACCTCAGAAAGTAACCTTATTTAGAAATAATCTTTATAGATATAATTAGTTAAGATGAGGTCATCCTAAAGTAGAGAGGGCATTTAATCCAATATGACTTGTGTCCTTACAAAAAGGCAAAAGAAACAGGGTGAATAGCATGTGACAATAGAGGCAGAGGTTGGAATGACACAGCTGCAATTCAAGGAATGCCATGGGTTTGTGGTCACCACCAGAAGTTAGAAAGAGGCAGGAAGGATTCTTCCCTATAGGTTTCCAAGTGTCATGGCCCTGCTGAGACTTTAATTTCAGTTTTAGCCTCTAGTATGAGAACAAGTTTCTGCATTTGCAAGCTACCCAAGTTTGTGTTATTCTGTGACAACTTCCCTCATACAGGATCTCTCATACAGTTGCAGTCAGATTTTGATTGGGTTACAATCAACTGCAGCTTCTATTGGGCTAAATGTCCAAGAGGACTTCATTCCCATGGCAGGTGCCTCACCTGGGATGATAAGAATTGCTAGGGGCTAGATGAACATCCTTGTCTTTGTCTCCACATGGCCGGTTTGGTTTTACTATCAGTACAACAATCCCAAGTTATCTGAGCTTTTTATTTGGTAACCAAGAGCAAGTGTTCCAGGAGACTTGGGTAGAAAGTTTAAGACCTCCTTTGACCTGATCTCAAAAGTTACACAATGTGACTTTGCTGCATTCTTTTGGCCAAGAAGTATGTCATTAGTCCAGCCTAGCTTCAAAAAGAGGGAATTTAACAAGAACATGAATACCAAGAGTGGTTGGTTGAAGAGTCATTTTTGTGGACTGGCTAAATGAAAAATGGGATATAGAGGTGAGTACAGAAGTTTCAGGGTGTTGAGAGAGTTCCCATGCATTGGCTTCTAGTGTCTCTAGGTCCAAAGAAGGAAGATTAACTGCTGACACTGGTAAGAAATGTGGTAGACTTGGAAAGAGTGACATTTTGAAAGAGTCACAGTGGAGAACAGGAAAGAAAGCTGACTATGGTAAACATATGCCAGAAGACCGCAACACCTGTCACTATGAAATGATAAACTTGGAGGGTAGGAGTAAAATCCAGAGGGGAGCAGTTGTTTCCTGCTGTCAGTGACATTCTTGGTGACATTTTCTGTGTTTTCCAGCCCTAACATAATAAGTCTCTGGCAGTCACTGAACTAGTTACCGGTATTTCTGAAATCAAGGTAATGGAAGTTGGGAGGATGTGATCACTGTTTCATAAGTACATTTCATTAAAAAACAATATCTATATATTTGGTAGGCCACAGAAAAGGGTTAGTGGGGAAGAAAGATGTGAGAAAGAATTTGAACATGTCATCTACACATACTTAGAGAATTCATCCTTGTGGATGAATTCTTCCCATTATTTTTCATCACATTCAACTGTACTCTGAATGGGAAAATAGCACCTAAGATATAATATTTTTCTGACTCAGACAGTACAGATTAATTGTATCTCATCACAGAATTGTATTCATGGTTGGGCTGTTTTGCTGTGATTCAGAGTTCCTGGGTATGGGTGAGAGAGATCCATTTCCTCAATGATAATTTCAGCTGTAAATGTGGCCTTTGTTGTCAATGATCAGGGAGTGAGTTTCTGTGATTAGTCATTTAACTGTATGGTAATTGCAAGCTAGAGTGTTTATTAACAAAACTCTTGCTTAGGAGATGGAGACTATGTCAAATTACATCCTATGAAAATTACATAAATAAATATTTGCATCTAGAAGGGCCCTTCATGAAAATTATGAAAAGATTGGGGCATTTTTTTTTGTATTGTATAGTAGCTCCATAATTGATAAGCAAATTGTAACTAGAGTCCATTATATTTCACATTCAACAATTATTCATCATAACTGCATAGATAGATAGATAGATAGATAGATAGATAGATAGATAGATAGATAGATAGATAGATAGATGTAGATATACCGTATTTTTCGCTCCATAAGATGCACCTGACCTGCCTGGACCCGCTCTCCTTCCATGCAGTCCCTGCTTTCTGATCTGGCTGCAGGCTTCCCCATGGCATCATTAAGGTCCCCATCGTGCACTCTTCTTTGCAGTATTCGCTCCATAAGACTCACACACTTTTCCCTCCACTTTTTTGGGGGGAAAAGTGCATCTTATGGAGCAAAAAATATGGTAGATACATATGGCTTGATTCATTATGAAAAGTAACAATTTTGGCAATCACGTTGTTTTTTCTTACCAGATTAATAACAAAGTATCATAATGAACTTAACCTTCTAGAATGGATTCACTGATGAAATAAACAAAGCTAGGTCTTGGCACAAGGTGGATCATGGAAAGATTGGTTTGCCTTTATGCCTATTCCTAAGCCACAACAGTACCACTCATCTCTGCTAAGGGTCCTCAATTCTAACTTGGTCTGAAATTTCAGAAGCATGGGTATTCATTCATTATTGTTTGTCCTATGATTAATCATAAAAAGATCTATACCCTCAATCCAAATGGTGAATTACATGAGAAATTTTGAAAATGAGTATCTTAATTTAAGCTCTTAAGTTTGGACAATTGCCTGGAGGGACTTTGATTTTTTAAATAATCAGAAGAAAAGCCACAAACATTAGGACATTCTTCCCTCTTTCAAAAAATTGAAAGAATTGGTTTCAGGGTGAAGTAACATCACAGGTGACTGTGCCTGAGGGAATTTACTGTCATCAGTTCATAGACAACATAATTCACTGTCTCTTGCTCAGCAAGAGGGACAGATGCCATTATACTTGGAAGGATAATATTTGTTTCTCAGTAGAGTTGAAATCACTATTATAGGACTCATTTTGCCCAATTTCCCTAGGTACAAACATATTCCTTGCTTTGAGCATAGAAATTTCACTTGCTTTGCCCTGACCCTGGGGTTTTATTCCTCCTCTGTTTCCTCCTCCTTTTTCTTTTGCTCTTTAAAGGCCAATATTTATTCTGAAAATATGTTCGTACCTCCAAACTTAGCAGACCCAACATGTCCTAACAATTAAGATACTTCCTTGCATGTTTCTCAGGGACATCCTCAGGTATATGGGGAGTAGGTATTAATTACAATCATTACATTCTTGAGAGAATATATAGGAACATTCTCTTATTCATGCTTTAAACCAGCCATTATTGGGTACCCATTGGACACCAACACCATCCAAGGCCCTACACTTCAGGATAGGTACTCCCTGGCACAAAATAGGCATTTAGTAGTTATTGAATAAGTATCAGTGTCCATTTCCAAGAAGCTCCCCATCTAATGCAAGACGCAGACTTGTACACAGAAAATTATAATACAATCTCATAAGTATTCTAGAATACATAGGAATACCTACAATGGGAGCACAAGATAGCAAGTAACCAAAGCCTGAGTAAGGGGAGAAAGGACACACACAAGTGGTGTGTAGATTTGATTTTGAAGGATGAACAGGTGTTTTACTAGGAAAAATAAAACTGGAAGAAGTGCACTGGGGAAGGAGATGGTAAGAGGCATCTGAATGTAGGCATTCGAAGCAAGAGGAATAGGGTGTGCCAAGGCATGGAGACCAAAGTGCTGTGATAGGTGCTGCGAATGGTGTTGGCTGCAGCTGGGATATAGAAGGTGTCCAGGTAAAGGATTGAGGGGTAATAGAGGAAAAGGTAGGTGCCAGTTATTAGAAGACTCTGTGACCTTCATTACTGTTTGGCCTTTGCCACCAGGGAATCAGGTGATGGTCTAGTAAGAAAGAGATACAAATTACACTTAAAAAAATAGTAATAACTCTGCTTGTTAGGTGGGATGGGACAAGTTGGAATCAGTGGACAGGGCAGAGCTCGTTAGGAGCCGTCCAGGTAGAGTTGATGAAGGCCTGTGTCAGGCCTGTGGCTGAAGAACTGGGAGGAGGAGCCAGCTTTGGGTAACGTCGGTAGCAAGTCATATGGGGTCATGTGTACAAAGGAAACATCCCAGGGTATAGTGAGTGAGTGAAGCATCAAGAGAGAAGGAGTCTGAGTTTCTGGATGCATCCTTGGGACACAGTCCCCATTCCAGCCCTGGACCACAACCTGTGGACTGTGCTTCTGAAAGCTTAGCATCCAAATCACCAGGAGGACTTGGTGAAACTCTCATTTAATAGCTGTGGGGAAAATCTCACAAAATTGCACTTCTAACAAGTTTCCAAGGGATGCTGATTCTACTCCCTAGGGCAATGAGAATCACTGCTTGGGACTATGTAAGTAATTACATATACAAAAGAAAAGTAAAAGTGATTTAAGTGAAGACCCAGCCCTCCTCCACGGCTTTATTCTGGCCTTGTAGCTGCCGCCTGCAGTGTTAGGCTCACTTCCAATCCACTTCACTAATATTTCTTGAGTGTAGGTCAAAGAGTCCTCCACAGTTACCACTGGGGAGATGGAGAATGGTCGGCCTATTAACTGTAACTGGCAGGTCAGGACATGGAGTTGATTTAGGGAAAGTCATAGAATACTTTCTTGAAAGTGTGCTATGCAGAACACTAGTTTTACTGAATGTTAACATGTGTTATGTGCAAAAAATAACTTTTTAAAATGATAGATGAAATTAAGTTAACATTTTGCCTCATTTTAAAAACTCTGACTCTATGTTATTCACTAAGAATCTCTGAAAGGGAGATTATACTATTAAGCTCTGACCACACACTCTTTTGTTCTAAAACCAGGAAATTACCTTTTTTAGAAGCATCTCAGGTGATGAGTTTTGTGTCAGTTGTACCCAGGGAAATATGCCTCTAAGTTTCTTGGAGAACTTTACAGCAGCATCTCCCAAAGAGTAGTTCATAGACTGTTGGTCCACGGTCAAGTTATTACGATGCTATAGCAATGTGAGAAACTTACAATGTAGTATTTTTTGTGTGTATTTTAGAGTCGTCTTTATTTTGAAATTAGGTGCTTCCTCTGTTTATAATTCTAAAAAAATTTCCTTTTCAGTGAAATAATGATGATGCAAGAATTGGTCATTTCTCCCATATTTTTGTTTTAAATTAAAAGTTGGCATCTTTACACAAGTTCATCTTTATACCAGCTGTACCTTGATTGTATCATTCTTTTAGGCACTTATACATCATCTAGTTCAAACCCAACATTAATAGATGAAGGGAGTGAGGTCTTGAGGCTGGTACAAAGAAAATGATAGTATGTTTATTAGCATTTATGTAAATTCTATGCATAGTAGAAATGGCCATTCCACACTCAAGGACGTCATGGTACATGTTTAGGCTTTGATGCCTTTCATATAATTAATTATAATAGGAAGTTGGAACGTTTATGCTGTGATTTAAGAAAAGAAGAGACTGTTTCATAAATTGGTAGAAAATTAGAAGCAGCAGGATGCCATGTGTCCATTTCAGTACTTTGGTTCTAGGCAAATCCATGACAATACATGATTGATTATGATACATTGTATGTACTTACATAGTTCTTTTTGTGGATATTTCCATCTGAACTGTGAAGGGGTGAAAATTAAGCAGACACCTGGAAATTATTCAAAATCACAGCTGAAATTTTCCATTACTGTTTCACATCACCCCCATTTATAAAATAATCCTAACATTAGTTAATTTCTCTTCATGAAAGCTTCTTCACCTAAAAAGACAAAAGAATTGGACTAAATTTATTCTGAAGTCATTCCACCTACAAATTTCAAGGATTCTATGACTTACATGGAGTTAAACAGTAAATAAAAACCACATTAATTAGGGTCTACATTTACTAAACTTTCTCCTCTTTTCAGTAATTTATAGATTACCAAAGTAAAGTAATGGCTTAACACCAGTCCTTCTATCTATTTAGAAACCATGAAGGAGAAGGAAAGACATTTGTATATAATGAACAAGTTGTACTTATATATTCTGATTTTTTTAATTTAAATATTTATTGAGTACTACTACTCTGAGATGTAATGCCAATTTAATATCCCTATCCACACAAAGCTTGGCACTTGGCACAACCAAGATCACTTTTAACTTAATGACCAACTAATCATACACACCTGGAAGAGTATTGAAAATGAACATTCCTAGGTGCTAACTCTTTAGAGATTCAGATTTAGTAGAGCTTGGCTAGAGCTCAGGAATCTGCATTTTTTTTAATTGCTAAATTTATTGGGGTTACATTGATTGATATCAATGAGGAATCTGCGTTTTTAATAAACTCTGTGGACCTTAAGAAAGAAGATATCTACTAAGAAGGGCTCCTGCTGGCTAACTGGGCTCAAATTTAAAAGCAGAACCTAGCATCCATTTCTAAACAGAGGTCTCTCAACACAAACCACACTTGAAGGAGAAGCCTGCACTAAAGTGTCTACCTCCAGCACTGAACTGCCTTCTTGTACTGTGTTCCTGCCTTCTGAGACAGCCATAAAGGACTTCCTGGAATTATTCCAACAAATAGGACTGAAACTTTCTCCATCCAATCAGAGTTGTGCAGCTATACCCTCCCCACCCCCACCCTGGTTAGCATTTTCACTGACCAACCAGAGTAGCTCTGTTCTGACCAACAGAACGGTGCTTTTTG
>PVKE010043183.1:0-13470 GCA_004027555.1 Craseonycteris thonglongyai | reverse complement strand
ATAAGAAATGATGAAATACAGTCATTTCTGGCAACATGGATGGACCTAGAGACCATCTTATTAAGTGAAATAAGTCAGAATGAAAGAATCCGGAAAAATATGACCTCACTTATAGGTGGAATATAAAACTGAAAGTTACAAAGACACAGAGACCTATGGACACACTCAATAACTTGGTGATTGCCTGAGGGAAGGGGAAGAGGGGGGAGGGAGAGAGGGAGGGGAGTTGGGAGAGGGCACCAGCATTATGGACACACTCAATGGTTTGGTGTTTACCTGGAGAGAAGGGAGAAGGGAGGAGGGGGTTGGGAGAATTGTGGGGGAAGGGGGGAGTGGGCACCAGATATATGGTGTTGGAGGGAGACCTGATTCTGGGAGCTGAGCACATAATGCGATGCATGGGTGATGAGATGTGGAGTTGTACATCGGGAAACTATCTAATTGTTACCAACCAATGTCACCCCATTAAATTTAACAATAAAACATAATAATATGAAAAAAAATTTTTTTATTGTAAAATTTATTATGGTGACATTGGTTAGTAAAAATTACATAGGTTCCAGGTGTACCTCATCCATATATTGTATATGTTCACCACTTAGAGTTAGTATTAGACATTTTATAAGCTAAACTATGATTTGCTTCCTAACAATAAAGGATAATGCAACTATAAACAAGCTATTATGTGAATTATTCTTGTGCTGAAAACATTGATGTTCATTTTATTACCAGAAACTTTTTCTTTTAAAAATGTGAGTATTGTACATTTCCTTTACACTTACCTATTTCTATGTTTTGTCAAAACAATTTACCAAATACTGTTTTAATTATTGAAGCCCTGCACTAGGCTACTAAAATAAAGAAAACTAAATTGCATAGTTCCTGCTCTAAAAGCAATTATAATACAATGTGCTATAGTACACTGCATTGTATGTGTTATAATGTGTCATATGTAGTTGTATATAGATATTGTACAATGTTTTGTGCTCTGTACCAGTACTTAAAACAAATTTGGTTGCATTGCATTCTTTCTAGAGGCTTGCATAATTAGTAATAAAAAAGTTGATTCATCACTCACTCAATATCTCATATCCAAATGGACTCCAAATAGACACCATATTCCAAAGTGTGTGATATAGTAATTTTTTAAATCTTAAAGTCAAATGTCCTGTCCTTTATCAATCTAATTTCACCAAAATCAGCATTAACCTACTTCAGTCATCACTTAATATGGAAAAAGAACCTCTAGGTTGATTAAGAGAGTGATACCTGGCATTATTCTTGAACTGAAATGAAGAAATAATATTTGACCAATCCACCAGTATTAAAATTTTCCAACTCTTCACGTGGCAAGTACATGTCTAGGGGCTTCTTCACCTGGCAAGTACATGTCTAGGAGCTTGACATAATCGGATTAAATGTTATAAAGTAAAAAGAATGAGATTATATTTTGGATTTGTATATTATTCTCATTGCATGGGATAAGAGTACACGATCAGTCAGTTTTCATTTTGAGTTGTAAAGAGATTTTGTGATTCAAATCAGAAGAAAAAGTTCACCAAGTCATCACAAATATATGTGTTTTTGACTTTTATGGAACTCAAAGTGAAGAAGAAAATTTGAAAATCATGTGGTAACATCAAAATGCTATCATTTCATCAGCCTGCATAGCTGCCTGCCAATTTTATAATTGTTTTAGCTTCATATGTCAGAAGAATTTAAAAACCTTTATCTTAAACTTTATGAATATCTGTGGGACTCTGTCAGTCTTTTGGATGGACTAGAGCTGATTAGTATCCTTAAATTGTAGGCAGTATAGATCAGAATTGTTTCTGCTACCTTAAATATAGAGGACACACTCAAAGTTTTATAGAATTAGAAAAAAAGAAGAGAATCAGGAATTCATGTTCATTAATGGACAAAAATATTTTCAGTGAAAAATAGCACAGTAATATTGACAACCAAATCTGTTTTACAATGTCCTGCTACTTCTCACATCATCATCAAGTTCCCGTGTCTACTATGTGAATGGACTATCACTGAACTAATTAACAGGTGTATAAAAATCCTGCCAAGGAAACTCCTTAGAAGGGAATTTATGACAACACAAAATAAAGTAGTTAGCCTCAAATAACAGAAGTCACTTTTCTGCTTTCAAAGAAGGCTCTAGAGTAGAGAAGATAATGATGGAGATAAAGGTGACAACAAGAATCACTACAGTTCTCACTAGTCCATATGCACTCTTCTTAAGTATGTATATGGTTTAGTTAATTCATTCCTCTAAAAAGACTCCTATAAGATAAGTTCTATTTTTATCCTCACTTTAAAGTTGTGAAAACTGAAAAGCTCACACAGGCAAATTAACTTGCCCTAACTGACACAGATAATAAGTAACAGCAGAAATTTTACCATGACAGTCAGCTGTTTATCATGCTCTAATTCCTCTGTTTTAGCAACAGTAAATACTGAGTGAGAGCATGGCAGCAAAATATTATTAAGAGCCAAAAAATTATATATATGTATGTGTGTGTGTGTGTGTATAAAATGCCACAGTCTTGGCCCTGTCTTCCAGAAAACTAAATAAGCAATTTATGACCCACAGATTCACAAAATCTAATTTTAAATCTAAAAAAGGACAAACTAAAAACCAATGCAATGTGAACATTGAAACATATCAATAAATACATGACACTTGTAATTATTGAAGGCAATTTTAATTATCCATTCCTCATATCTCTTAATTGTTCAGGACACAAAACTCTCCTCAATATTTATTCTCTCAGAGTGTGAGACTGCTAAATCTCTGCAGAGAATGGTCTGTCAGATCATTCATATCATTATGAATGATAATGCTATAGCTAATCCTAACTGTATCTGCAAGCTCTAAGGTAGAACCTGGACCAATATCTGGCTAAGTAGAACAGAAAACCCTCTAAACACAGTGATTGGGAAAATCATTGGACACAGAAATTACATTGCTCTCATAACAGTTTGCTCTAGGACAATAGTTCCCAACCTTTTCCCACTTCTGTACCCATTTTAAACCGAGTTCTATAAATTGTAACCCTTGTTTTTGAAACAGTTGTTTTTAAATTCTGACACTTTTGTTCAGTGACTATCTTAATGTAAAATAGTGGAAATGAGGAAATAAGTTAGAAGAGAAAAATTACTATACTAAAAGTACAAACCACAGGTTTAATAATATTCATAACAGTTAAATATTAATAATGATGATCAAGTATTTAACAAACAAATTATTATTAATAATCCTTATTTGTGTTAATTGAAAATCCTTTAATAATTATTATGCAAATCACTAGCTGATTGAAACTTTGTTAGTGAGACTATTGAGCTTGCTTTGATGCACTTAGTTTCTTGAAATCAGGTTCAAAAGATGCAAGATACAGTTTTAAATCCAGACTTGCATTAAGCTTGTATAGTACTTATTTTTTATGATGGTATATGAAGAAAAAGCTTTCTCCACTACTTCAGTATTAGTAAATGGCAAGAGGTATTTCAGTGTCTTCTCACTGAGCTATTTGCATTCCTCATTGACATCTACCTATAAATTGTAAGAGGCTTTCTTTTAAAATCAGAATTTAAAGAAGAATCAGTTAAAAGCTTGATTAACCATTCTTTTTCATTGATTGATAATTTAGCTTCTTCGAAGAATTCTTCATTGAAAGAATCTGCAACCCAGTTCTTTTTTTTTTTCCATGTTGAGGTAAGTACTTATAAAAGGACACCTCAAGGCTTTCCAAGGAAATTACAATAGTCTCTTTCATGTTTTGGGATACCTGCAAGCTATTCTTTTTTTATTGTTAAATTTATTGGGGCAACATTGGTTGGTAACACTTATGTAGTTTTCAAGTGTACAACTCTACATACATCGTCTGTACATTGTATTACATGCTCACCACCCAGAATCAGCGCTCTTTCCATCGCCATATATTTGATGCCCACCAAAATATTGACTGTGTTCATAAGTTTTTGCTTCTTTATTACTTTCATTTTTATATCCCACCTATAAGTGAAGTCATATGTTTTTTGATTCTTTCAGTCTGACTTCTTTCACTTAATAAGATGCTTTTAAGGTCCATCCATGTTGTCACAAATGGCTGTATTTCATCTTTTCTTATTGCTGAGTAGTATTCCATTGTGTAAATGTACCATAACTTCTTTACTCAGTCATCTATCAAAGGACACTTTCGTTGTTTCCACAACTTGGCCACCATGAATAGCACTGCAATGAACATTGGGGTACATATATATCTTTGCGAATTAAGGTTTTCAAGTTTTTTGGGTAGATTCCCAGAAGAGGGATTACTGGTTCATATGGAAATTCCATTCCTAATTTTTTGAGGAATCTCTGTGCTGCCTTCCATAGTATCTGTACCAATTTACATTCCCACCAGCTGTGTATAAGGGTTCCTTTTTCTCCACAGCCTCTCCAGCACTTGTTACTCTTTGTCTTGTTGATTATACCATTCTAACAGTTGTGAGGTGGTATCTCATTGTGGTTTTAATTTGTGTTTCCCTAGTTGCTAGTGATGTAGAGCAGTTTTTCATGCATCTGTTAGCTATTTGAATGTCTTCGTGGGAGAAGTGTCTGTTTAGGTCTTTTGCCCTTTTTTTATTTTTTTTTTAAGATTTATTTATTGTTTTTGAGAGAGAGAGAGAGAGAGAGAGAGAGAGAGAGAGAGAGACAGACAGAGAGAGACAGAGTCAGAGACAGAGGGAAGGGAGAGGGCCCAGAACAGTCTCCATACTTGCACATCATTGGTTTTTCCACATAGTTTCATTCCACAGGTGGGAGGGGGCTGCACAGGGCAGGAACTGGGCTGGGGTCTTGCCCAGGTGAGAACTGAACTGGGGGCACTCCCCAGTTCAGCATATGGGTCCGCACAGGCCAGGGCCCAGATTCGATCCTCGGTCCCTGGGGCTGCAACGTGAGTGCTTAACCCACTGCGCCATCCCGGCTTCCCCTGCCCTTTTTTTTAAAAAATTGAATTTCTTGTTTATTTTTGTTGTTGAGTTGTAGGAGTTCTTTATATATTTTAGACATTAGTCCCTTATAAGAGGCATTGTTTGCGAGTATTTTCTTCCCAATTGGTTGGTTGTCTCTCTGCTTTGTCAATAGTTTCCTTTGCTGTGCAGAAGCTTTTTTTCTCTTTTACTTCCCTTGCCATTGAGGTGAGATTCTTAAAGTCTTTCCTGAACCCCAGGTCTATAAATTTAGTACCAACGTTTTTTTCTATGCAGTTTATTATTTCAGGTCTTATTTGGAGGTCTTTAATCTATTCTGAGTTAATTTTGGTATATGGTGACAGATCATAGTTCACATTCAGTCTTTTGCATATGTTTTTAAAATTTTTCCAGCGCCATTTACAGAAGAGGGTTTCTTTTCTCTACTGTATGTCTTTCTCTTCTTTGTCAAAAATAATCTATCCATACATTTATGGGTTTATTTCTGGGTTTTCAAATGTGTTCCATTGGTCTGTGTATCTGTTTTTCTGCCAATACCAAGCTGAAGCCCTTCTCAGATAAGAAGTTGTGCAGAGGTTCAAAAACTTCAGGCTTACCTCTTTTAATATACACTTTCCAAAAATGCAGTTTCATAATCACTGACTTAATTTTGTCAGTTAATTCAAATATAGTGTTTGAGCTGTTTTGAAGTCCCAAGTTGAGTTTGTTTATTTCTAGAAAAATATATAACAAATATGCAAGACTTTGAAGACAAACACAGGGTGAAAGTTTGGAACAAGAGAAAAATCATGATTTAAAAACAACACCTGAACTTTATGTAAGTTCAAACATCCATGTAAGTACCTTGCCACGAGATAGTCACCTTATCTCTGTACATGAAAGTAATGTTGCTGTGAATGCTGTTCATTTCTTCACACAGTGCTTTCAACAATCTGGAGGTTGTAACTTAATAAAATGTACAATTTTTATAGCCTCATCAAGAACATCTTTCAGTTCACTAGGAAGAAACTTGGATGTAAGACTTTGTCTATGAATACAGCAGTGACTCCATGGTACATGGGCAGGTACTCTTTAATTTGGCTGTGCAGGCCTATAAAACAACCTGACATAGGCTTACTTCCATCAATGCATACACCATAATTCAACAAACTAATGTCCTTTTCAATGAAATAACCATTGATAGCATTAAAAAATATCTTTGCCTATAGTACGCTGTCAATGTGTAAGAAAGCAACAGCTGTTCCTCAATTTCATTTCTTATGAAGTACCTCATGATGATTAGTAAAGTAGGTAAATTAGTAACACATACACTTTCATCAACCTATATAGAAAAGAATTTGCTTTTTCTAATTCTATTTACTAATACAGCTTTATCATCATCAGACATTTGCTCAATTTGTTGAAACACTGTATTGTTTGAAAAAGACATAGTATTGATTTTGCAAACATGTTATTTCCCAAGCATACAAAAACATTATTCTTAATACAAGGGGAAATTAAATCTCTAGCTATGTTGTGGTTTTTAGCATATTTAGATATGTGATAAACAATATGGTATGACGCCTCAACTGCATTATCATTGTGATTTTTTCCTGACATCATGTATGAATAAGGTGACCAGATTTTAACATTGGTAAAGCGGGACACCATTGACCGGGGGGGGGGGGGATCTTGATTAAAAATTTGGTCTATCTCCTGCCGTTCCCTAGCTTGTCGTGCATTCTTTCCAAAAATCGGGACTTTTTTAAAATGCCGTGGGACATGGGACAAATTGTTAAAAATAGGGACTGTCCCGCCAAAAGCGGGACGTCTGGTATGAAGTAATAGTCGGTTGCTTTTCTAAGCACCAAAATAATGTATTTCTTTGTTTTTATACATAGGATGTTTAGTTTCTAAATGTTGCATGAATAGAGAGCATTTCATGTAACCATTGGATAATATTATTTCCTCACACATAATACACAAAAGCTTATGACAGTTATCATGCCCATATTTAATATATTCTTCAGACTATTTCCTTTACTTCTGTGTAATATCTGAGGCACACACATTTTTACTATATCTCAGTGTGGGCGTGTTACCAGAGGGCAACCAAATCCAGGCTCGTGCTGCATGAACTGTTCTGCCAAAAGACTGACCCAGGAGTTAGGACATAGAATAAATATTTATTGTCAGAGCATCAGTGACCTGAGAATGCAGCAGGTTTCCACTCTCAAAGACTGCCTATCTCCTCTAGCCACACTACTGGAGCTGAATACCAGAGCCACTGTTGTGCCTAGGAAGCTAAGCGCCTACAAATCAAACCTCCCCTGTTTCTGCAGTAGGAGTGTCTTTCTTCCCCTGTCAATTACAGCCCATTACCACCAATTACCCCTACCCATGCCAGCTTGTAGTGCTTTGTCGACTGTGGTCAATTGGCATTAATTACACCTATGCCTGTCAGCCCTTGGAGCCTCTGCCTGGAGAGGAGGGATATTCATTAGGTGTCTTGTCAACTTGTTTATGGTTGCCTTGGTAGTTTCCTTCTGCTACAGCTCTACCCTTCTTCACCCTGTGACAGGTGTACTTGTAGCTATGGACACATATTGGAAGTACATGGCAAAGGAGTACAATCCATATCAAGTTTTGGGTTTTTAACTGTTCCTATTTTCAACCATTGACCTAGGAGATGCCAGGAGGCCCAGTGGGTTGAGCGCTTGTCTTGCAGCCCTGGCATCTGAGGATAATATGTTGGCCCCAGCCTGTGTGGACCCATATGCTGACCCGGGGTGTGTCCCCAATTTGATTCTCTCTGGGGTGAGCTTCCCACGCAGGTGGACCCTGGCCTAATTCCTGCCCTGTGCAGCCCCATGTCCACCTGTGGAATGAAACTATATCAAAAACTAATGATGCACAACTGTGGAGACTGCTCTGGGCTCTCCTCCCTCTCTTGGTTTTGCTCTGTTTCTCTTTGTCAAAAACAATAAAAATAAATCTTAAAACAAAACAAACAAACAAACAAAACATTCCACTGATCCATAACTGACATGCTTTAAAATCATGGACAATAACTGAAACTATGTTAAACTTTAAATTAAAAAAAAAAATTCTTGAAAAGAATCATGTTTAAACACAATATATTTATTTTTACTCAGTCAATAACTAAACTGATCAACCAGTCTGGCTACAGATGTATTATATGTTTGGGGAAGTTATACAAGCATTGCTAATGGATTGTTGTGAAATTGTGCATAACTACTGGGAAAAGAAAGGTTTGGGGGAAGGGTCCATAGCCATGCCCCACAAATCATCATTTGCTAAAGTGATCTAATTTTGAAGGATTTTCATTAACGGTGATTCAAACTTAACATTGATTGTTCCATAACTAACGTTCTTTTTTTTTACTTTACATATTTTTTTGCCATTACTGATTATTTTTTTGTGTACCCGAGAGTGGCCTAGCATGTACCCCCTGGGGTACATGTACCACTGATTGGGAATCGATGTTCTAGAAATTTTGCTAGAATTATTGGGAAAGAAGGACTCTGTGTCACTGTGTTTGCTAAACTGGGTGATACCAATTTGAAACTATCATGGGCCACAAGAACAGAGCCTGCCTATGAGGAAAGTAAAGCTGAGGAATAGAAAGATGATTCCTGAGCTATGCACCCCCTGATAGCCACATTCACTTAAAGAAAGGGGGAAAAGTTATTGCATAAGGATTCTAGGGGTCAAAGACCGAATACCATCAGAATTTATACATTTTCTTTGTTATGCTTTTTGCTCAAGCTAGTTTGAGTTGAACTTCTAAAATGTGTATCTAAAAGAATCCTGATAACGTAGTTGACAAATATTTTCTGATTACTTGGTAGAGAAGAATTTGCTAAGCATAACAAACAAACAAACAAACAAATAATAAAAAGACATGTCAAAGGAAAAGATGTAAAGATTTCACTTATTTTGATGCCATATATAGTAGATGAAAGACACTGATGCTTCTCAAAGAGACCTTTGAAATCAGAAAAATGTGATTGCTTAAACCAAAATGTATTAAAGAAAATAAATTAAACCAATAAATTAATACTTAATGAATAAGAATTAACATATGCAAACCACACTGAAGCTAGAATGTAGATTTTAATGTACAATCTTCTAAATTGAAAGTGAGATCTATGGTTCTCTCTTTGTCAGGTCTGGCATTGTAAAGAATTAGTGTGAATGACACACAAACTATCTTTGTTGATGTTATCTTTTTTGATCTAAGGAATCCGACTCAGGCTATTTGATCCAAATATCACACCAGTAGTCACACCCTGTTTCCTTTTGTGTTGAATAAGATGAAGCATTCAATTTGTAAAACTGTGTGCAATGCAGAAGCTTAGAAAAAGGAAAAAAAAAAAAAAAAAAGAAAGAGACATCCTTATAACATGTTGCAAATCCACCAGGGCTCTAGGACTCATGTGAGAAGAGAGGTTAAATTAGGTTATTTTCAATTAGCTGAAAATATTGTACTTTAATTATAAAATTGCAGGTTAAATAAGCTTATAGGAAAAGAGGACAGGAAATTAAAACAGAGGCAGTTTGGGAACCAAGAGATTTGTCTATTCACTGTAGCAGATGCTGGATTTCCTATTGAGTTCCCTCAGATATATCTGCATTTTCTAAAGTCAGATTTCTTGAATAAGCTCAGGAATTCCATTTCATGATATGTATGTATGTATATATGTATGTGTGTGTGTGTGTATACACACACACACCAACACATAACATTCTTTGATTATATTCTGGAGAAACAAAGTTACACTTGATCAATCAAGTTTTTGGTCTATAAAATACTGGTTTGATTAATTAAAAATGAACTATATATCAAATCATTACATTGATGTCATATATAGTTCATATATTTGGTTCATAAACCTCAGTGATTTAAATTTTGTAAATAAACAAGTAAAAAGTAAAGATACTTCATAATTTTTTCATCAAAGTTTAGCCTGTGTGTTTCACCAAATTTGCAGTTTGTTTTAAGGATTTACTTAGTCCAGTAAGTCAAAAATTTTTATTCAGTAATTTTGTATTAAACTAGCTAACAAAAAAGATAATGGCTGTAACGTAACATTGAAATTAAAATAAGAACAATGGAAATTTTTCCTGGAAAAGAAGAAGACCAAAAATGTTTCCTATTAACTGCTTCCATTTTGTGATGCAACAATAAAAACAACCTGAGTCATACAAGTAACACATCAGAAAATTATATATATATATATATATATATATACTTCATGTAAATTATTACTCTGAGATTTTGCAATGTTTGTCACAGCTTTAATATTCTGGTTGAAAAACCACTTTTAGAACTGGAAAACAGAACAACTTCAGCAACTCCAACACCCTCTTTGCTCTATGAAGTCTGCAAAATGGCTATATCTACTGCCCACAACACTATATGTGCAGGTTGTTTTCTATAACTCCCTAAAAACTTTACCATAATGATGTTGGCCCTTTGATGTCTACTCTCATTTTTGTTTTTTATCTTGAAAGTTGAAAATAAAAACATCTGTTTATTTCTGAAACAATTTTCACATAGGAAGTCTGTATTCACCTGTTGTTTATTTTCTTGAATGGTTTTGTTTTCTATTGATTTTTTTTGTTAACTAAATATAATAAAATCTTAAAACTGTGCTATGATCTTTTGGGTATTCATTAGCATTTCCAGTTAACTGTTCAGCAGCAATAGCAACATGTTTATACAGTGAGAACCAAGGTTTCCGAAAGTTAAATTAAAGGACCTCCTTCCTACACTGGGAAGTCCAGGAAATCAGATGAGGTTACTGCTTAAACTAAAACAGAGTATACCCACAGAAGGGGTCTTCTTTTTATCATTTTAGAGAGTCCTTTCCATTTTATCTTATGAATTAATTTGCAGGAGCACTTGGTATGTAGGCTAAAGATTAATTAAAAAAGAGTCCTAGAATCCAAGCAGAATTGGGATGTACTAACCAGAAATAATTTCCAGATGGTACAATTATGACCCTTATACAAATGTAGAATAAATATGTGCTTAAAATTTATTTAACTATTTAATTGATGAAGGATCAGTATGATAGTCAAGGTAGTTCAAATGATATATTAGGAAGTGGATAATCATAGGACATTTGATAAAGAAACTTTAAGAAAGATCACTAGGTTAGATTTTTTTTTTTTAATGGCAGTGTTATACAGTTCAACTTTAGAGTTAAATTCTATGATAAAAATTATTTTCAACCCCTACAAAAGTCTCCAAATTTACATGTAACTTCAAAGCCTTAATTCTTAATAAATAATAAATAGCAATGCCAAAAATGGTATGTTCCCCTACGAAAAATTAACTGTTAGATGATTCTGTTAAATCATGCTTCAATGTGACATTGAAAAGATATGCAAACATCCTTTTACCTTATTTACGGGTTTTGGATATTTTTTCCTAAAAATATTAAACAGATAGGAATGAAATAATTCTTTGTATTTATGACAAATTTGTACCATTACCTCTTCAATGAGTAATAGCCACAAGTGATTTCCTCATATTTTTCTACTGTGCCAACTAATTGTTTTAAAACACTGCTCCCATTTATCACAAATTACTTGCTTATAACATCTTCTAGTTCTTTAAGAGAAATTTCTTTCTCAATTTATAATATTTAAAATACTTAAAATCACAAGACAGGGGAAGCCAGAATGGCTCAGTGGGTTAAGCACTTGCTTTGCAGCCCCAGGGAGCAAAGATTGAATCCCGGCCACAGACTGTGCATACCTGTATGCTGAACTGGGGTGTACTTCCCATGCGGGAGGATCCCAGTTTGGTTCTTGCCTCCCTGCTCCTCAGTTAGGTTCCTGGCTCGAGGGGGCATGCCTTCCATGTGGAAGGCCCCCAGCCCAGTTCCCACCCAGTGTGGTTCCTGTTCACCTGTGTGTAACAAAACTATGTCAAAAATAAATGATGATATACAACTATAAAGACTGCTCTGGGCCCTCCTCATTCTCTCTGTCTCTCTCTCTGTCTCTATTGGAAACAATAAAAATAAATAAAATCACAAGGGTGAAATTGTTGCTAGAAAATCAGAAACAAACAGCATGAATTTAGATAAAAAATAAGGACTAGATAGACATTAAAATTTTCTCTTCTGGTCTGCTGGGCATAATATAATTGAAGGAACAAGAACCAGATAGATGATGAAGAAAAATTGTAATTCAGAAACTCAAAGAACTTGGTGAAATCCCTTTCTCTGGCTTAGATTTGAATTGAGGCATTAATATTTCTAATAGCTGATAGAATTTTTCAAGTTTTTGTTAGCTAACCAGTTTCTGCTTTCTCTAAATTTACTTCATGTCCTGTGAGGCCATGGCTAGTACAGAGAGAAATATAGGGACCACTTATTTTCAGATATTAATTGATGATATTTTAAATAGCTGATTAAAGATTTCCTCAAAAAAAAATCAATCTTACCTTTGAATCTCACTAACAGTAAAGATGACAATAGCCCCGACCTAATTTTATCCTTATAAAAAAAAAATAAAATTGTATCCAATAAGCCTTGTTCTCAGGCAGAAAATTTTAGATCCTACACGTAACAAATGTATAAATTAAGACAATACTTGATTGTGTTCATATAAATAACTGATGAGTAAGAATTTACATATTGTTATGTAAAGTGACTTAAAATGAATATATAATTAATAGTTTGCTCACATAAAGCAATATTTACTGTTCTGGAAGCAGTTTACCAATCCTTCCTTCCTTAGTCTCTCCTAAGAATTAGTTTCTACGTACAATTGTTTATTTAAGTGTATGTGTGAAAGAAAAACATACTTTTCTATGCTTTTTTTTTCTGAAAAGTAAAAATTAGTATGGGTGAGACCTAATTATCTAATATAGTCAGGAGAGCTAATATGACTTGAAAAAATACCTAAACACCAAGGTCCCTGGCCTGTGACATGTGATGTCAAGAACTATATGACCTAATACTTTTCCAATGGGAATCTAAAGTCCTGAGAAGTAAATGTAAATGACATAAAGAAGAAAAGCATAGTTTAATGAAGCTGGATTATTACTATGCAAGGAAACTGAGTCCAGCAGAGTATGCAATGTACCAAGTGTAAATATTCAGAAATGAAAAAAAGACTTAAAAAAGTATCATAGTAGATCAGCTTTGGTGAAACCATTATTTTTGCACACTAAACAGGATTTTTTTTTTTAATATTATTATATTTTATTGTTAAATTTAATGGGGTGACATTGGTTGGTAACAATCAGACAGTTTCCCAATGGACAACTCCACATCACATCACCCATGCATCCCATTATGTTCCCAGCTCCCAGAATCAGGTCCCTCTCCAACCCGATATATCTGGTGCCCACTCCCCCCTCCCCACACAAATCTCCCACCCCCTCCCCCCTCCTCCCTTCTCTCCAGATAAACACCAAACCATTGAGTGTGTCCATAATGCTGGTGCCCTCTCCCACCTCCC